>JAFELO010002116.1:0-28986 GCA_017140195.1 Eumaeus atala
CAGAATGTCGTAACCGAGACGTGTGTACTGTACTAGTTCAAGTGGTGTAGACGGTGCTGCTACCAGGACCAAAATGTCGTAACCGAGACGTGTGTACTGTACTAGTTCAAGTGGTGTAGACGGTGCTGCTACCAGGACCAAAATGTCGTAATCGAGACGTGTGTACTGTACTAGTTTGTCGCCGGCTCACTCTGGCGTTTAGTTAACAAAATTTTTCGTAATTTCGAAACCTGTGAAACTACGATACTGCACAATATAAATTTTCTGTGATTATTTGTTTGAAGCAATCTGACGCAATTTTCATTAATAGAGAAAATTCAACACCGTGCAGTCATTAAGTAACTCAATAAAAAAGGCCTATCACCAAAAGACATCCATCAAGATATGGTGAGCACTTTGGGGGAGTCTGCTCCATCGTATTCCAGTGTCAAGAAGTGGGTAGCTGAGTTTAAGCGCGGTCGTGAGAGCATTAAAGATGGTCCTAGGAGTGGAAGGCCTACATCCTCTACCACGAAAGAAAACATGGATAAAATTTGTGACCTCTTACTGGGTGACCGACGTTTGACCATTGGTAAAATAGCTGAGATAACAAACATTAGTTATGGCCGGGTGCAACACATAATAACGGAAGAGTTGGGGTTCCATAAGGTTTCTGCTCGCTGGGTCCCGAGGTTGCTTTCAGCTGAACAAAAACGAGTTCAATATACAATTTCGCGAGACTGTTTGGAACTTTTTGAGACTGATCCCGAAGACTTTTGTCTACATTTGTTACCATGGATGAAAGCTGGGGTCACCACCATACTTCTGAATCAAAGCAACAATCCAAACAGCGGAAAAGATCAGAGTTTCCTACACCGAAAAAAGGCTAAGGTCGTTTTGTCGACTAACAAAGTCATGGCTTCTGTTTTTACCGAAAGGATAAACTATAAATTCTAGTTATTATTGTAACCTTTCACGAAGACTCCGGGAAGAAATAAAAGAAAAAAGCCCGGGAATGTTGCGTAAGAAAGTTTTGTTTCATCAAGACAATGCACGTGTTCACACTTCGGTTGAAACATGGTCTGTAATCCATGATTGTAGCTACGGATTGCTGCCCCACCCACCTTATTAGCCGGATTTAGCCCCCTCGGATTATCATTTATTTCCAAATTTAAAAAAACATTTGGGTGGCTCGAAATTTTCGACCAAAGATGAGTCGCAGTAAACGATTATTTCGCCGACCTTCCGGAATCTTTTTTTTTCGAGGGGATAAACAAGTTGCAGGTCAGGTGGAAGAAGTGTGTTGATCTAGATGGAGACTATGTCGAAAAATAAAAATAAATTTAGATCCACTTTTCTTTCATTTTCTTGGTCGGGCTTAGAACTTTTAGATCCACCCTCGTACATTACTATGACTGACCGTAATTGTTTGTGGACAACATCGTCAGACGCCTGTGGCGCACAGTGGGCGCACAGTGGGGGGTCACGAGCCACTTGCGTCCAGCGGCTCCCCGCCACCTTAACCAAGTCGTCAGTCCACGTCGATAACAATTTACCTAAATAATTTTTTCTTTGTGGTTCTGCACGTCTTTGTTACAAAAACTTCACATTGAACACCTGATATTGTTGAATTATACGAAAATAATTTAAACCGAAATAATTTTATTCCAGACCAAAACCATTTTCACAATAGCAGTGATGACCCAGCAGAACACTCGAGTGCCACCAGGTACGTGCAGTAGTCCGCGCCTGCGTAGACTGCACCCCTGCCGCCGCACCGCGGCGCATGGGTGCAGTCGCCGCCCTGCAGCCCCATTTGATACGGATAAAAGTTGTAATGTGTTAGCTGATAGACTTCACCGTTGCACTAAATGTACTCGTGCGAGTATAGCACGTTACCTTTCTCTATGAAATGTAGAGAGCTCAGTGATATATGATATTTTTACGATTTCCGTCAGTTTCAAGTATAGTAAGTGAAACTTTCGACACGTATCTAAAGTATGAGTATATGTCGTGCGTACAGCGAGGTGCTGGAGCTGAGCAGGCGCTTGGCCGGCTGTGAGGAAGAGCTGCGCGTGCTGCGGCAGCGCTGCGGCGAGTTGGACGAGGAGTGCGACACGTGCGCGCAGTACCTGCGGGACAGCGAGCAGCTGTGCCAGCAGCTGAAGCGGGAGAAAGCGCTGCTGCAGGTACGCCGGCAGCTGCTGCTCGCGCCGGGCTCCAGCCGCGCTCGAAATATCAGAAATTTGACCAAAAACAACCATCGACAGGGGGAGACCACTGCTCTAGTGGTCAAGTTTTAGCTATACGTTTATTTACATTTAGGAGGAACAGAAGCTTAGCAACAACAATATGGTATAA
This sequence comes from Eumaeus atala, assembly GCA_017140195.1. NCBI lineage: Eukaryota > Metazoa > Arthropoda > Insecta > Lepidoptera > Lycaenidae > Eumaeus > Eumaeus atala. Next base: position 2,341 of record JAFELO010002116.1, read on the forward strand.
AGTTGTTGAGACTGGAGGCTACAAATAGTTCTCCACTCGTGCGAGCAGTAAATACTAAAATACCCGCAGGTTACCTAAGCTGACCGCTAAAGCTGGCCCCGGAGGCGCTACAGTAGTGTGTATAGCGTCACAGCGAGCTGCCGGCTAACTTACAAGAACATAAACTACATCACAGAGCCACGCCCAGCCCATTACAACTTATGCTTGTCTTCAATTCATACAAAATGTGTACAAGCGCTCGCAAAAAAAAACTTGATAAGTTGGTGCGGAACCCCCGGCGTGCGAGTCGCACTAGGTCGGGTTTTTTTTTTTTTACTTTTCGGTTTATATAAAAAAGTATTTTAATTTATTTTAGTCTACCGTTGAACAATTGAGCAAGAAATTGGCGAGCGCGTCGTCGCAGCGGCCCGGCGTGAGCGACGCGCACGTGAACACCGACGAAGGTACAGCTCAGGGCATGCGCCGCTACGTGCTCATTGTTTAGCACTAGCTGTGATCGGCGGTTTCTGCCTCGTAAAATCTGTCTCAAGAGCACCTGTTGTTTATTGTTTATCGGGATAAAAATATTTTTACTTACACTTGATACCGGCGTAAAATGACAGCGTCACTGTCGCGGTTCGTACGGTTTGTGAGTAGCCGGTGGCCCATTGGGGCAGGATAATAGGAGGGCAACGCAACAAACATGCGAATGTCCATGGACGTCGGTAGTCATCAAAATGCTCGGATTCTCGTTTGCCCCCATATACTATAATAAAATTATTCAGATAGTAATTGATGTCTGTGTTAAATTTCATACGAAACTATTTAGTAGTTTCTGATTGAAAGTGTAACGAACACCAACTTGGGCATTCATATTATTAGTAAGAAGTAGGACAAGGCGGAGGGCGTGAGGTTTTCAATCATACTATTAGTAAGAATTAGGACAAGGCGGAGGGCGTGACGTTTTCAATCATACTATTAGTAAGAATTAGGACAAGGCGGAGGGCGTGAGGTTTTCAATCATACTATTAGTAAGAATTAGGACAAGGCGGAGGGCGTGAGGTTTTCAATCATACTATTAGTAAGAATTAGGACAAGGTGGAGGGCGTGAGGTTTTCAATCATACTATTAGTAAGAATTAGGACAAGGGGAGGGCGTGAGGTTTTCAATCATACTATTAGTAAGAATTAGGACAAGGCGGAGGGCGTGAGGTTTTCTCACGCGAATAAATCATTTACTGGGGACCCACTTGTCAAAGCAGTAAACAATTTTTTTTCATTCGCTGCAACAACACATTGAGTAAATATAATTTATATTTTATACCATCAACATGTCTGCATCGTCTTCTATTGTATTCTAAACTCTCAAGCCGCATGGACCGCGACAGCGTAACTGTCACTCTGAATCCGCGTCGAGTAGCCGCAGCCCAAGCCATTGTCTATAGGCGTTAGCCTAAGGTTCTGAAGCCTAAGAAAAATAATCCTAAAAGGATAAATTTTAAAAGGCGCTAAAGCCTAAAAAGGGCCGGCTTACACGAAACCCTTCATGGCTAGTCAGGAAAGTTCTTGCCGGTCATTCCGGACAAAAACACGTAGTACCAGCCGCGCCCGGCCCCGATCATCTCGCGCCCCGCGACGTACATCCCTTTTGTACAGGGACTCAATAGTCCCAACAAAGCCCTCCAAGGAAGCCCTAGAGCCCCGTCCCGCCTAAACACGTTGCCCCATTAACGACCAAATGGCGGCAGTCCAATTTAGATTTTGGCTATACGTAAACTGAATGACCTCGTCGTCGTTGCGGAAAAACTCAGTAGCGGCTCCACACACGAGTAAACTGAGTGCCCTCTGCGAGTACCGAGCGTCGGTAATAGGATCAATAACACGAGACCGGTGCTAGTGGGGCCCGCGGCCAGAAGGGGGGCGTGATCCATCAGGTCACATCCATGGTGGCAGTCAACTCGAACGCTCTCCCGACACACAGAAAAAGACATTTGATTTCTTAGAGAAACAACGTGACCTCCTTGCAGGAGACGTTTTTAAATCCCGCTAGAAGTGAAATTACAATTTAATTCATAATTACAGGTTAAACGCACGTATTATAAGAGAACGCTTCACTGGGCCCCCCTCGATCCTTCCACCACATGAGCAAATTTAGCGATATCCCTCTAAAAGGTCATCAATCCGTTTCTATAGTCTCAGCCTACCAACCGGTAGCAAAACCCTTGTTTATAGCGACTTAAAAACGCTAATAGGTGTAGATTGCTCCATCATCATTGCCGGCGACTTAAACAGCGCCACACCGACTGGGGTGACTTCACTAGACCTTCACACCAACGGTATTGCAGCTGGCTCCTTAATACAGAGCACGTGGCTCTTCTCACTCTCCAACCCACTCTTCGACTTTAGTCCACATGAGAACATCGTTATTGCTGAAAAGATAATCGATTATAACCTCTTTAATCTTAAAAACTTGTCGAGCCTCCTCGACGCATCCCCGGTAGGATCGAGTCGGGCGACGCCGATAAGATAGTCACCCTCGACGAATCACTTAGACTTGACAATAGAAATGTCATTGAAAGAGATCTTAGTGGTCTCGCACAACCACTGGGTTCTCCTGGTCGGCATTAGGGAGCTAATACTCACGACAAACCGTGCGAGACGCCGCTATTGAAGTAAAAAATCTATGAGAGAATTCTACTCGTGCGCTGAAAGGATGTCGTGGGAGAGAAAAATCTCTTCATGGATGCGCAATTCATTTTTTCATTTTCTATGCAGACCACAGATGCCCACTATAGGTACACCGCCTCGCGGAGCCTGTGCATAAGGGTGTAAAACATATACGATGGGCCGTTGCACCGTCCTTTTCGACGTAGCAAAGGCATTTGGCGGGTTATGACCCGAGGGCCTAATCTGTAAAGCTTTTACTTTGTGCGAAACATGCATCAGACCCATCATCTGATACTGCAGTACTCGCACACGGTCCCCCCTCATATATATATATCGATATATATATTTTGAGCTGCCCACCATCGCGGGCCATTTCAAAGAGCCATAGGTCTCTCGTCACTAACGCAAACGGACTACAACCCAACTGCGTTACAGACGTGGGGCGTGGTCCCAGGCACGTTCACGACACACAACAAAACACAGACACGACAGAGCAGCCGTGGTGCAGGTACTACACACCGTCCGAGGGACTATCCGATTCAATCCACATTACAGACATTACAGGCGCCAGCGCACACGGTCTAGTCCATGAAAATAATGATGTTACTTTGCAACGGTATCAAGTGAGCGAGAGCCTCCGCCTTGTCTCGTGATACCGTTGTGCCGACCCAATTGTGCTACAATGAGGCACTGACACTACCTGGCGTTGTATTCAGCAGACTGGACGAACTTGCACGCGGTGGTGGTGGACCGCATGTCGTACGACGCCGAGGTGGACAAGAACAAGAAGCTGGCCAAGACCGTGGAGGAGCTGCGCTACAACAAGCAGCACCTGCGGAGCATCATCGACAAGATGCAGAAGACGATAGACAAGCACTCCTCGAGGGACAGGTCAGTTGTGTTGCGTGGGTTGCGTGTGGGTGCAATCACTCAACCGTCCAACCTTGTATCGGTTGTTGTGCCCACAGCGTCCGACCCATAAATCTGCACTCGCTGATGGTTAACGAAGCGGTCGCCTTCGCCCTGCCGGAGCGCAGAGCGTGTTAACAATATATGTTTATAAACATTTACTGACTTGCAAGCTTAGGGATGTTCACGGACAGTTCAGATAAGAAAAAATACTTATTTAAAATGAGGTAAATGTTTTTTTTTTTATATAGAATAGGGGGCAAACGCGCAATCGGAGCCATTTTACGACTACCAACGCACATGAACATGAACATCCACATACTTACTATGCCGATGCGTTGCCCTCCTTTCCCACACCCCAACGGGCCACCGGCTACTCACAAACGGACACTGAAGATGACACGGCGGTATTATATGAGCGAGAGGTACCTCTCCGGTCGTGCCGGCCCATTCTATTGCATAGGAGGATGTAGTGCCATGCACTGTGTATGGCACTGCCTCCTCCTAAAAGTGTTTGTGTGTTTGTTAATTAGAATACGGACGGTACAATTTCACGTGACAACGGTTCGCTAATTATCTGTATCTCTTAGCCCGACAAAGAGAAAGAGTCGACTCGATGATGTTTTATGCTCTCTCGCTCGAGCATTACCGATTTACAAGACGTTATCACGTCAATATAATTTCTTCTTCGCAAGATATGTCCTGTCCCTAATGTCGGATATTTCTGTCAGCGGCGTTGTACACGAAAGCAATGCAATAGTTTGTCATGGAACGGTTAATTTCATTCCACAATATCGTGTTCATATTGAAGATTGCGCAATAATAAAGAAACTGCGTTATTTGGAGACTTGGAAGACTTTAGACACCAAGTGCTGCCAACTAGTGAAACTCATATCTGAAATCATACCGTTGACTTCATGTGTCTGAGTGTAATTTCTCACTCACCAATATATCCATTATCATAGGTTCTGCAACGCTTCAAACTTAAACCCTCAGCCCTACGCCGGTAAAGTACTACGATGACCACGGTTCTAAGATATTGTATAATGTTCCAGGAAAGAAGTGGAAGCGCTAAAGTGCGAGCTGGAGACTTGCAAGAGAGAAGCAGCAAAGTACAAGGAGCGGTGCAAGGAGCTGGACGAGGAGTGCGAGACCTGCGCGGAGTACCTGCGCGAGAGGGACGAGCAGTGCCGCAAGCTCAAGGAGGCTAAAGCGGCGCTGGAGGTGAGCGGAAGGCCAACCGAGCGGTAGAACCTTTATGTTGAATAGCGATGCCCGTAGGACCTGCCGGGTTGCGGCGGTGCGTGGATACTGGTGTTGTAGTTTCTAGTCATGGCTACTCAGCTATTAATTCATCATCTACTCGTAGGACCGACGCGTGCCAAAATAGCTCATCTACGTTTAATTCATTTATTTATTTATTTGCTACGAATAACCAACAAAAGCTACAATAAAAATGTTACACAATCATTAAAGAAATGACTTCACGGTGATTGCGCTTTTACTTAAAGGCTACTACGTCTGCAGTTTATTGACCAGCGGCTCGGGCGCCGGGGACAGGGCATACATGAAAAGCATTAGCACACACAAAAAATGTTAAAAGTTAAAATTACAATTGCAAATAAAAGTACAATTGCCGTAAGTATAAATCAATAAAATATAAATTTACAAAAAAAATACGGGCACAAAAACAATACTTAAGTTTAGAATACGTAAATCTAATTTAAATTATAAAGTTTTACGAATTAAAATTAAATGTAAAGTGTACATACATACCTACTAATAAAATATCATAAAATTAAAATCAATATAAATTATGCATTTCAAACAAGTAAAATACACTTTCCATAGGCCTAAAATTATGAAGTTAAAGAATTTACATTAACAAAAAAATCAGTTACAAAATAAGCAATAATTAAAGTATTGAAGGTAATTTAAAATTATAATTATAAAGTTTTCGAATTAAGATTAAATTAAATAAAAATTACAATTTAATTAATAATAAGAAAACAATTTTGTACATAGACACACAATCATAAAACTAAAATTTAAAAAAAAAAACAATATAAATAAGAAAAATACAATATCAGGATATATCATTACTCATTATTAGTTGCTAAGTGTTTACGAATTTTATTATTAAACAAGCCTTTGGGACAAGTCTGCGCAATGAATATAATGTTTGCCAGAGGTTATGCTGATTTGTTGCTCCCCTCATTCCAATCTGAAATGGGCACTCCAGGACCGCCGTTACGCCGACACTATGCGAGTTGAAGGGGTGAACCCTGACGGCCCTGCCGCCTTGGTTCAGCTGACACGTACTTCCTCTACCCTTCTACAAGATATCCTCATATTATATTTCCAGAGCAAATTACAAGAGTACTTGGAGGCGAGTCCCGTTGCACAGTCGGTACGCAAGAAGAGACAGTCGCTGCACGACCGGCGCCGCACGAACTCGGGCACGCGTGACGTCACGGACGCTGCCACCAACACAGCTGACGGTACGCACGCATCTTACGATCACTTACACCCGCATACATACATGCATATACACATAGACGCTAAAGCGTCTAATGCTGCTAAGGACACCACAGATGTACACACAAACACAACGATATGTACGAATTACAACAGTCAGGATTACCAATAGTAACAGTAAGTTGTATGTTAAGTGGACATCAAAACAATATTTGAAGGTGTAGTATGTAGGGCACGGAACTCGCACACATACGCGCATGCGCCACACATGCAACGTGGTTGGTCACCGTTAACAACGCAATGACCTGACACATTTGTAGCGGCCTATTTTCATATTTTCTATTCATATAATGATTTGTTACAGATCTGGTAGATAACCAAGCACAGAAATATAATTACTCTCAGAGCACATCCAATGCCACACTCATTACGGATTACGAACGTCTTAAAACGGTACGCAACGTTAACATTTCAGTGTAAACTCTAGTATATCAACCAGTAATTGTGAATAGTGTTTTACAACAATTAACAATCACGATGATGGCTGTTTAAGTATTTTAAAGTCATAGTGAGGTGCTAAATACAGCCTACAAGTGACTACAAACGGCTATAAAACACATCCCCGCACCAGAGGTCGTGCTCAGGTGTTGCGCTATTTCTCCCAGCTCTCTCTCTCTCTCTCTCTCTCTCTCTCTCTCTCTCTCTCTATCTCCCTCTCTCTCTCCCTCTATCTCCCGCAGCTCTCTTTTCCCCTCGCCACTAATGCGACTGTGCAGCTGTCTGCACCGCACTGTCGCGACGTTTCAGACGTCGACAAAGCCATAGAACTACATAAAGTGTTGTGTGTGTGGTCAGGTGGTGCAGCGCGTGTCGGCGCAGAAGGCGGAGCTCGAGGAGCAGCTGCGCGCCGGTAGCGCGCTGCCTGCCGCCTCCGTGTTCGTGGCCACCGGCAGCGCCATCGTCCAGGTGAGTGAGAGACTGCCCATCTACGGAACATATAACAAGAACAGCAGAGAGATATATTTATAATAGAACTACTAAAGGATATTTTGTCGCGGTTTATTTAAGTATATCCCGATAAAATCCGTTAAATTAGTTCAGTTATAGTGCGTAAACTTCAAAAGTCGTTAGGCAAATCTATGTTCATTTATTGCCCTATGCCAATGGGACGAAGTCCGACACCGAACAAAAATCTGCGCTGACACGGGGATGATATGAATTGAAAAATCCCTTCATATAAATAAATAGACAGTGTTTATTAAAAATACTCATACCAGAGCGGTCTGTTTTACACTGGTGTATCGTATCCTAGATCACGCCGGGGTCTTAACTCATATAAATTCATATTGTCAGAAACAACAAATAACGGATGTCCTGAAGGAGAATCAGAAGTTAAAGAAAATGAATGCCAAGTTGATAACCATGTGCAAGAAGCGCGGCAAGTCCGCCGACGCCAACACCGAGAACGTAGACCCTTCCGTACTTAAGAGTTAACCTTCTGCATTATATCGTCATTATTTGGTAATCACCTGCATAATAGATGTATATTAACCTCTTGCAATAATATTTGTTGTATGTTCTAAGCAATAAGAAGCTGATATGTTTTCGTTTGATTGTATATTTGATTGCTTTTGATATTTTTTAAATTAAACCACATAATCATGATTGTTTCGTCAAATTGTATTTAAATGGCGCTGGATGCATCATAAACTTTTTTTAACTTTAAATATTTTACGTGCAGGAAAATATGACTAAAGGTCTGTCCACACTGAGCAAAGCTGTGTACTTTTCTAGAATACTAAAATTACAATTCATCTCTATTCTATTTTTGTAGTTATCAATTCTTAATTTTTCTCAATTAAACTTATCTTTATATTGATTAAGAATCGTATAGGTGCTTTGTGAACTGACCTTAAGTTAAATAAGTCTGACTTATATAGAAGTACATTCCAGAAGCATTTTTAGATGTGATTGTATCTGACGGGTGCCATGGACGTTGTGATTAATGTATAAGTACTTAATAACGCCTAACACACTTCAGATAACCTAACACACTTGAAGCAACAAGTTCAAGTTGTCCAGTAAAATGTAATAGTTTGTCCTCGGGCCTGGAATACAGTCTGTAAAATATCTTCTCGTTGGGAACCACTCATTCGGACACCCTGATCTAACAGATAACTCCGCGATGTATTAAATTCTTACCCACTTTAACCGCATTTAGACAATTTACAATCTCTGAGATTCAGCTAATGCCAACAATCATAGTCGCTTGGTTTACAGGACCTGAGACCTCAGTGGCCAGGGCTGGCAGCTGAAACTTCGATATTGTTAAATATGTAGCGATTCAATCTGCCACAGTGGTTTTACTGTTATAGTATAGATAAATTAGAACATCAGCGATGACCTTGTCTCGATAATATTTGTTTGATTGATAATATTGGGTCGACTCTGGCGGTCGGGCAAACGGACGTGCGATCATTCTTCACTTGACATTTAAAGATATGATTAAATTTCTAAAAGGCCCATTATTTTAATCATTGGATTGGTTGTTCTAAGGTAATGAAGCGTCATATTGGTCTGTCCATTTGGCGAACGTGCGCACTCACTACGTGTCCGCACAGCGGTCTGCGTTTCAGTCTCTAGCACATCCTACATGATGGATATTGTAGTCGGCTTTTAATAATGTTACTGTTCTAAATTTAACAATAATCATTTATGCATATGTTTTGAATTTAATTTGGTACCGTATTAGAAGAGTATTAATTAATAAATAATAAGTAATGTTTGTGATTGAATATTTTTATATATAACGGACGCACAAATTAGCCAACAGGCAGACGGCAAGTCTAATGTTGTACTTACTCGTGTGTGTTACAATAAATGATTCGTTTAACACACGGTGCTTGCATCGAGAGAATTGTTTCATTTCATACCCCTCCCACACGCACCATATTACCCATGTTGTATTTATCAAATTAATATTACTGTGTATCAAAAACACACGAATACTCCCATACGCATTTCTTATTCCCTAGCCAAATAGCAAAACTGGAGCAATTATAATTTCGTTATGTCCGTCTGTATGCCATATGTTTTACTAGGAGACTGGACACCGCGTTTGAAATTTGGAAGGTATTTTATGAACCGCTACAAAAAAAATTAAATTTTTTAATATCATATTATGTATACATAATATGATATTGAAAGATTAAAAAATTTAGGGTAGCACTCCATAGTATATGTAACAGAGGGATGAAAACAAAATTTAGGGAGAAAATAGCTATGTGGGTCCTTGGATGGGTCTTTCTAATGTTATGGAGGTTTCTACGACAGTTGATTATGCTAATATTTTTGAGACATTGGCATGTAAAGTGTTAGAAAGTGTTGGAGAAGTGTAGGGGTTCAGTTGTATACTTTAAAGTCGAAACATTACTTCATATAAAAAAATCTCTTCCCCCATTTGTACTACTATAAGCAATGAATATGTATCGGGATTTCCTTCATTTTAGTTAGTGTCGGTTTTGTGGCATTGTACAATTTTTAACATCTTTTATGAATTTCGCAGATAGACCAATATGAGAAACTAATTTGAACAGTTTTGATTTTTTCGTTGTCGTTTCTTTTTTAATAATTATTTAAATTCTTCGATGGTCTAGGCTTGATTATGTCATCACTTGCATAAAGATAGCTGTCAGCCTTTGCCCATATTTACATCGTTTTTTTTATGTGACATTAGCAAATGCCAAAAATATCAAGTTACAAAGTGTTGCCACCTATATGCCATGGTTATTTCTTGGAATTATTGAAACTTCGCTATTATAGTATATTAATCTAATGATTTTAAGTGTTATTTTATAAGTGGGGTTTGTTTTGACATTTACCAGTTTAGAAAAAAAAAGCGATGAAATGTAAGCAAAGAATGACAGCCATCTTTATGCCTTGATGACGTAATCAAGCCTAAGCTTTTGAAAATTTTTAATTATTAGCAAAAAAGGAAGGACAACGATACAACCAAAACTGTTCAAATTAGTTTCTTTGATTGGCCTATTTTTACGAAATCTAGAATAAATAGTAGGTGTTAAAAATTGTACAATACCAATTGAGGGAAGGCGGACGGGAGGCAAACGCATCAACATAGTAATTATGCGGTTGTTCATGGACGTTGGTATTTTAAAAAGGCTCCCATTACCCACATATACTATAAAAATAATAGTATAAAAAAAAATATTTCATAGTTTGCCAAAACGGACGAAAAAGTATCAGTCTTGACGTCCACAAACAAGCGTTACGCCTTTGCCCCATCCTCCCAGCGCCCGCTCGGAATCTATAAGCTCCACAAAGCGCGACTACAATTAGCACCACACCGGTATCACATGAGCGACGGGCAGGCGCCACAGCGCTCGCTCCTGCAGCAGGCTGCACACGTGGCACGATGTTATTTTGTGTCCACTGTGTTTGCCTTATGGAATCTTATAAAAGTAGATTTACGGCTTAGCAGTAGGTAACAAAACCTCTGTTGTGAACCCAATTTAGCCGCCTCCCTAACTGGGACCAGGTCCTGCAGGATGAGAACCTGAGCCCACTGTAGAGCCATGTACATAGGAGGTAGTGCCATGCACAGTGTATGACACTTCATCCTCCTATGTAACTGAATGGGCCGGCACGACCGGGGAGGTGTCTCTCGTTCGCATAATACCGCCGTAAAGTGAAATCTTCAGTGTCGCGTTTCGAGTGGTTTGTGAGTAGCCGGTGGCCCATTGGGGGGGCAGGTTAAAGGACGGCAAAGCATTTGCATAGCAATTATGTGGATGTTCATGGGCGTCGGTAGTAGTAAAAAGGCTCCGTTTGCCCCCTGTTCTAAAAAAACGTCAGAGGGGGCTGATTTTGACCGCCCTAAGAGGAGTCCAGTCCCTTCCAAGTTCTGCGGGACTGGCCCGTCGTCGAGGTGCCCAGTTGCTGTCAGGTCGATCTATCTGGGTAACGGCGGCCGACGGCACCCGCTGGGTGCTAGTCGGTATTCGGTTCATCCGCAAGTCCCACGCACCCGTTGCATGCCGCCCAGGTCCGGTGGATGTCCCCGGGATTTAAAACAAATCTGTATGAAACAGGGGTTAGGATTGAATTCAATAAAACGAGAATTTCTGTAACGTTTTATTGTGCACCAACAAAGGATTATCACATCAATATTTTACAAGTTTTTGGTAGCATCACACAGATATACAACTAGTTGCCTTAACAGTTTGTAAAATTTATAAATTTCTATGGTAATTAAAAATATTGCCCAAAATAAAGGTTAGGTACCAATTCAAAATAATTAGACCAGCATTACCTCATTACCCATAAGGACTCATTATGTACGGGCGACTCCTGACGGCTTACACTGCCCGTTAGTCTCGTACTGATTTTATGCGACTTGTCGTCGGTATACGTATCTAATCAATCATCGCTCACAACGAATTAACTGTGTAACTTAAAGTGTAACGCTCGGTACTGTCAATTCTATAACATTTGCTCCTCTCGGTAACAGAACGTTAAACAATGGATAAAAACAGACTACAATACTAAAGTTACATAAAAGAAATCGTAGAACCAGCTACGAAGTTCGCAACATTAACTAAATATATTTTAACCGCAATACAAGTTCTGCAACCGGCACTGTAAATTGAAAACATAAATTGATGCTTATATTTTTCGAGATCGGTATTTTATTTTGTTATTCATATGTCAATGGTACCTCCCATTTTCGAGTTGGTTGACTAACAACTACACACTGCAAAACTAAGCTAATTGTGGTCATCATGACGTTTTAAGTAGAAATGATTGTAGTGTAAGGTCATTATTTCGTTACACAACACGGATCCGTAGTAATCCTGCGGGGGTGATGACATCCTCAATTTGGAACATAACATTTGTCGACGCGCTGTACGCATGCGCATAGAACTAATAGAAAACTCGTATGTACGTAGTATAGGAGGCCCACGTCAGTCTCCGACCCGTAGACAGAGCGTAAGCACAGCAGACTTTTCTAACCATTTACTCACATGTAAGTTAGACGGAAATCAGCAATTCAATCGTTGAAAATTCACACAAGGAAAAATTACTGATTCCAACGGAATCAAATCAAATGTGCACAAATATTTGTAGAATAAAATGGTTTCATTTGTGTTCATTTTGTGTCGAGAAATCTTGGCGTATGTCCTTGGTCCCTATTGCAATCAGCGGCGTTGACTTGAATGTCATAATGTTAGCTGTTCATCTTATAACGTCAGCTGTTCATCTTATAACGTAAGCTGTTCATCTTATAAAGTTAGCTGTTCATCTTATAACGTTAGCTGTTCGTCTTATAACGTTAGCTGTTCATCTTATAACGTTAGCTGTTCATCTTATAGCGTTAGCTGTTCATCTTATAACGTTAGCTGTTCATCTTATAACGTTAGCTGTTCATCTTATAACGTTAGCTGTTCATCTTATAACGTTAGCTGTTCATCTTATAACGTTAGCTGTCGTTACTTTAGGGACCGGTCATTGAAAGACTAAAATGTATCTATTTGGATAAAACTTATTCAATAATTTATATAATGTACACCGTATTTAAATAGAAAAGTTAGACGACATGTGGCATGTGGCAGTATCTTTGGTGGTATGAACTCCATAATCTTTGTCAGATCACAGACGCAAGCGGTTAAAGGGTTAATAGCTATAGAGCCTAACCAAAATAGCGCAACGGGAAGTAATGGAGAAGGAAAACAATACGAGCAAAAAACAAAAACAGCATGAATGAGAATAGAAGGAAAATAATAGAGAGCCAAGAAGCAAATGATGCCTTCGTAAATGTTATCTAAGTGGTATGACACTGAAATTGGCGCGGTCACAGGCCTCCAGCTGGACCACACGTCTGACCTCCCCTGCACGTCCACTGGACGACGGACTCTACAGCTCCACGATGCTAATGGAGTTTCCATATTCATCAACTTAAACGCACGTGCTGAAACCCGACGCAAGTCCTGCTCGAACGAGAGATGTTGGTAACGAAGTGCCACATGTCGTCTGAGCAGCCTGTATCCAGAGAGAGGGAGAGAGAGAAATACAGAAAGATAGAGAGACAGACAAAAAGAGAGACATTCATCGGATACCGTCTAATTTTAGGTTATACTAAAAAGGTTAAGGAGAAAATGCTAACATAGATAAAGAAACAAAAAAGAGCACAATTCATACAACACAACAAATATAACACTTAAGGAACAACAGAAACTAAAAGTACTTAAAATCTATACTAGTAATGTTCATCGATGCCTTTCGATTGTGTTGGCGAATGCAGACCACGCTCGAAAACAAGTTAACGAATGAACACAAAATGTTTTTTTTTATTTTCCACTGTTAATATTCTGCTCTTCAACGCTGTCAGCCCTGATCTGCAGCAGCTCTATCCTGGTGGGCAGCGGCTCCAGATCATCGTGCTCGGGCTCAGCGCCTTGCGCCTGCGCGGTCCTATCGGCCAGATGAGAGGCCAGCGCGTGCTGCCCGAGCCCCGCGGCCAGCTGGGCCGCCAGCTGCAGGTGCTGCTGGTCGTTAGAGCGGCTCAACGCCGCCGCCGCCATGTGCGGGTCCCCCAGCGCGAGGTGGCTGCGAAACATTTGCTCGTCACACTTAACATTTACATGTTTTGTAACAGGTGGTGACCGCGCAACCAGACTATATGAATTTTTTTATAATAAAATAGGCAAACGAGCAGTCGAGTCTATTGACGCCTATCAGCACCCGCACAAGCGGACGTTGTGTACATGTCACTCACTGGACCACAACTCTCACAAGTCACCAGAGATTTACCTCCCGGTCGGGCCGGTCATATTTGGCAGCAACGCAGCATAACAACGCAACAAATGGTATGAAGTAACTAAGCTGCGGCAGAATTGCCGAACTAAGTTTATTCGCAATTTAAATTCTAGTCTTATTCCAAGTAAAATTGTCAAAATCAAAACATTTTATCTAAAATATTATTAATTCTACTCTTACTATTATTAATTCTACTATTACTCTACTTTTACTGTTATTCTTAAAATAGAATTTTATAAATTCCTCTTTGAACGTTGTTACTTCACTACTACGTCGAATCCACGAGGTCTACAGTTGCATCATTCAATAGTATATTGTTTGTAACTTTATTTGATGACGCGGCGATACGCATTTACGCCTCACCTTCCTTCTGACCTTTACCGGGCCTGACACAGGTGGGGATGCCCCGCACTACAGAACAACCCCACCGACTTCGAGACAATGCGATGGGGTGAGGTTCCCATCCTCGCCCCCAGCCCCGTGCGCAGAAGCGCGTCTTCCTGATCTTTAGCGCCCTTTTCTTATAAGAGGGATGCAAAGATCCCCCTCGGTTCAATTGGCTTCGCCTGGGTTCACTCCAGGCTACTGAGCCCTACCGCCACAAGCCTTGAACCGTGGTGGGGATATTGTTTGTAACCTTCTTTTTTTTTTGTTGACGCGGGGAAACGTATTTACGCGCCTTTACTGGCCCTGGGTGGGGTCCAGTGGTGTGTGGGGCTCGCGGCACATTATATAGTGCCGAATACCCACAAAAAACCACCGCGAGTGCCACCAGTGCCGCCTTTGATGAGGTGCCCCGGAACAACAAATCATCAGGGCACCTCGACGGCAAGTCAGCCCCCGAGGAGACCGACGCCACCTCCACAGATGGGGTTGTCCCGCTACACAGGACAACCCCACCGACTTTGGGACAGTGCAATGGGGTGAGGTTCCCATCCTCGCCATCTTTTGTTGACCTCACATATGGACAGCTAAGTCCGGATGAGAGGTACGGGTCGGTCCTGGATAGATGATCGGAGGCTGTAAAACAAAGGGTAAACAACCGTTCTGGACATAGCAAGCCTTTGATCGGTTTTGGCACAAAGCTCTTCTTTCCAAGGTCCCGGCTTTTCAGATTCAGCTCGGTTGTCAGCTTTTTAACAGACCGGATCATTAATGTCGTAGTCGATGGTGCATGCTGCGACCTAAAGCCTGTCAATGCTGGAGTTCCACAAGGCTGTGTTCTGTTTCCCACTCTGTTTCTCCTGCATAACAATGACATGCTTCAAACCGGTGGCATTGAATGTTTTGCGGACGATAGCACCGATCTGGTCGCGTCAACATTTCGCGGAAAGTAGTGAACCTGCACCGGAACAAACTTGTGTCTGAAGTCGAGTCTTTGCAATCAAAGGTCTCGGAGCGCAGCCGACTTAACCTACTCCACTTTAACCCCAAGAAGACACTAGTTTGCGCGTTTACCGCTAAAAATGCCCTTTGTCATTTCTCCTCGGTTTCAAAACACTTCCCTAATTGCTAAAATTCCGCGATCACTTGGAAGTCAAGGGCTAAGTTAGCCGCCCAGAAGTTACGCGTGCACGTAATTCACATTAGCTCATCGGCTGCAACTTGACAAAGCGTAGATCCGACCGCACATGGAGGAATGCTCTCACCTTAGGGCTTCTCATTATCTTTAACTAGATATGGCATGTAATTTATAGAATAAGAAGTGGTCCCAGAATGGATCATTGTGGCATCCATATTTCTATTGTATCCCCTTTGATTATCCCCTAAGTTCTCTTATTGATGTACGATGTTATGACGTTGAGTGGTTACATCTTGCTGTGCTGATGATGCGGCACAGATACTCACCACACAGCGGCCATCGGCCTGTTGCCTGTCTGCTCGCTGTCGGCCGCCCACTCCCTCAGCACGCTCTCTGCGGCGGGCGCCATGTGTCTGCCAAACATATTTCTACATATATCATTCTTATTTCGTTTCTTTCATTATAACTAATTGTGTCCCTCATATTGATGTCTACGTATGCGCGGATGTTACTCATTACAATAGCAAACTAACGGCAAGGGTTGCTGTAAAGATTCTGAAACGTCGGGCTAGTTAAATAATTAAATAGACCGCAATAAAATGTATAAAAGTAATTTCATCGTAGTGTGTCACATTATCTGTCCCAGGGAAACCGTCCGGTAGGAACACGCCAACACTGATGTATTGTAGGATATAAATCTTAGCAAAAAGGTACTTTCTATATTATATCTATGAACGCATTTGGAAGGGACACATTTCGTATAGAATTTATGCCAAAAGTCAATTGTTCCAGTAGCCAAAACCATCCATAGATAGAATATAGTATGTACTAAAAATATCATCCTAACCGAATGTCATCTGCAGCTGCGATATTGTGCGCAAACACAAACGCACTCTCTATTTCATAATTCTCACATTCCGATTGAACGGCAGTGAGATACGACCGGAGAGAAGTAAGGAGTAGGACAGATGGTATAACGGGCTAACACACCGCCAACCTGCTGACTTCTGACTGCGTTGTGTACGCTGAGCTGCAGCGCCACGCGCCGGGATGCGCTGAGACAGTAGGTGCGGGTGCCTATAGTCCTACACAAATGACAAGTCGACTGCAGCCCTGCTCATACCTGACCCTGGCGAGCACGTAGGCCTCCTTATACAGACGAAGCTGCGTGAGGCCAGCGAGCGCAGCGCGCGCATCGTGCACGCTGAGCTGCAATGCCGCACGGCGGTACGCGCTGCCACCGTAATTGCGGATACCTACGCAAAACACATGCACAGAGATTCTTACAGATTTTTTATATATTTATGACAACGAGCATATAGAAATGTTTTTTTTAACAATATTTTAAGGTTTCTGTTTAAAAAACGATTTACTATCCTTACATGTACTACTCAAAACAAAAAAGGGGCCACTAGTTTACATTTACGTGCAATTTACTAAACTGAAAGTAACTGATAAGTAGCATTATATTCATATTACGAACTCTTTGGTGTTTGATCTCTTTTATGCTAATTTGAAAGTTTTGGCCATCATTTTAAGAAAAATATAATTGGGTGTTATTCTTATGTTTTTCTTTGATTGTCTTCTTAACTTGTTTCGGTTATTTTAGGAAAAAAAGAAGGACATTCTCAGCGTTACGTGGGTTTGCAGTCGGGTTTTTCTCGAAGAGCTGTCCATAATGTATGGAATCGCTTCCAAGACACTGGCAGTGGTACCAGGAGACCTGGTTCAGGTAGAGTTCGCATAACAACGACTCATGAGGATCGGCACATCCAACTAAGTGCTCGTCGTGATCGTACAGTAGCGGCCCGTAAGTCACAGCACCAGCTGCGGCTGGCGACGGGTACCCGTGTCAGTGATCAAACTACACCTAATCGATTGCACGAAGACCAGCAAACGTCAAGACGACGAGTTGTTCGAATTCCTCTGAGCAACGTGCAAACAGATTAAGATTCTCCCGTCAGTATTTGAACTGGGGGATTAATCAGTGGGGGCGAGGTGCTTTTTACAGACGAGTGCAAAGTAAAATTTCTTAATGATGATCGGCGTGTCAGAGTGTGGAGACGACGCGGCGAGCGGTTTTCGGAGTCCTGCATTCACGAAGTTGGTCGTTTCTGTGGTCCCAACGTAATGGTTTAGGTGGGATTAGTTTACACGGTAAAATCGAGCTCACCATTTTAAATTCGGGTACCGTAACTGCAGAACGTTACATCGAGAAGGTCATCGGGCCTCAAGTGATCCCATTTGCACAGCGAGTGGGGCCTGGATTCATCCTGATGCAGATTATGCCCGTGCAAACACAGCTCGATCAACCCAAACTGTCCTAGAAGGGTCTCATATTGAGGTATTACCATGGCCAGCTAACAGCCCGGATATATATATATATATATATATATATATATATATCGCTCTCTTTTTATACTACAGAACGTGTGAAATTATCTTACTCAATTTGTCCGAGTCCTCGCTGGCCACCAGGCGATCCATTTGCGCCAAATACATGCCCATCACATCCTTCCAATACCTGTAATTACAATTTTTTATACTATTTTTTTTAAGAATGTAAAATTATTTTGCTGCGTGGCGGCCTCATTCAGCCGGCGCGGGCTGGCACACACGAGACTGTGCTTTAGCGTTTCGTGCGGTTACACAAGACACTCACAAAGAGTCCCATGTTCCATTGCAGGTATGGGGTGATGAATGATAACGCGTCTGCATAATCTATATGGGCATCGGTCAAAATATTTGGTAACATTGTAACATTTACATTAAATGCAGAATCATACAATTCCTAAAGATCTATTATTCTCTCGGACACTGTTGAAGTCAGACCTGCTCTGAATTGTATACAACTAATATCGTTATATTACGTAGGTACCAGTGCGGGATCTTGTGTAAGTACGCACGTACGTATGTACTTTAAAACGCACTTATGCGTATACGTAAGCATGCCCGTAACGCTCATACTTATGTAAATATGCAAGCACGTATCCCGCTGTAACGGCACTACATTAGATTTTTTTAAAGTGGCGTACTTCCGGTCAACGACAATATAGAGTAATAATGCGGTAGTGTTGTGACACAAAGTGCAAAAAATTAAATGAATGAATCGTCTTAAATAAATGTTTTTGTGAAATTTTAATGCTTGTTATTATTGAAGACATAATTTCAAGGGATGTCAACGAACTAGGGCTGATTGATAACTGGCCGAGACGACGAATTAAAAAAAGATAGGCAAACAATATTTATTACATTATATTCCATCATCTTTTCGACAATTGAACCCCAAATTTATTCGAACTGATAGAATTTGTGTGAGGGGACCTAGAACTTTCTATGTCGCAAATTTTCTCAACAATTAAAAGAAACGAAATTCGTGCAGTGATAAAGTTTTACGTTTTAAAAGGGAAAACAGCAACCCAGATTAAAATCAAGCTAGGCAGTGTGTTAGGTAATATTGCTCTTGCTTTGAGTACACTTCACACCTAGGAAACCGATTTTAAACGTGGGAGACAACTGCGAAGATGCCAACAGGTCTGACCGTCCAAGTGAAGTCACGAATCCGGACATGAACAAAAAGATTCAAAACATCGTTTGAACGATCGGCGCGTAAAGTTGCGGCAGATAGCAGAGATGGTAATGGTGCGGTTTTATCGGCCGGCAAAGTGATGGCGACTGTTTTTTGGGATTCTCGAAGGATACTTTAGTGGATTATTTGCAAAGAGGAAAACAGGAAATGTAGAGTACTATGCAAGCTAGTTGAAAAAATTTAGTGAAGAAATCCGAAAGAAACGGCCTCACTTAGAAAAAAGAAAGTTTTATTCCACCACGACAACGCACCCGTGCACTCGTCAAGGGTGGCAGTTGCCAAACTAAATGAATTGCAGTTCGAAGTGTTACCGCATCCCCCCTGTTCACCAGATCTGGCCCCGTGCGACTTCCACTTATTCCCGAACCTCAAGAACTGATTAGGTGGCCGAAGATTTTCATCAAATGATAAGTTATTGTCGCCGTAGACGAGTATTTTTGAGGGGTTAGAGAACATTTCGTCAAACTGGTGTAACGGCATTGCAGACGCGCTTCACTAAATGCATCGAGGTAGAAGGAAACTACGTTGAAACAATAAATGAGTAAACTTATTTTTTACATATTGCCCAGTGATAAAGAGAGACACCTTAATTTGATAGAAATTGATTCAATATCGAACTTATTAAACTAGTAACTATTGAATAATCATTCAATCCACTTATTGCCGTCTCTGAATATTTCACCCTGTGCGCCCAAAAAAAAGTATACCGTAATGTGAAATTCAAAATATTGATATAACCTGTTCCTTCGATTTTTGTATTTTATGGAATTAGTGGTGTTATAGTGATAAATTGTTATTTGCTTTTAGTGTTGATCGTGTTAAGTGATCCTGTTTATGTTCGCAAGTTGTTCTAAGTGATAAGTGATGGTAAATCGTGTTTACAATGGGGGGGGGGGGCTTATTTATAATTTAGGACACTTTTAAAAAGGAATGTACTATAGGGCTTTTTTTATGTACAATGTAGGCACGATATCATATTGCGTACTGGTATTTAATGCATGTTTCATGTAAGCAGCAATCAGTCACGCAGCAACTTTGTAAACGAACTAATTAACGCGACGATGGCTATCAGCCATGAGCTCATCATGGGATACACAGATAGAGGCACAATTTACAATTTGTTTATTCCTGTACAATAAATTGCATATGGTGCCTAATTGAATGATGCACCTACTTGGGCGACACTCCAGGCGTGAGGCTGAGGAGGAATGGGCACAGGCGGTCCCGCTTGCTGTTGAACTCGATCATGTCGGCGAGGCGGCCGCGGAAAATGGCCAGCATCGTCCACGCCTCGCCGCGCTTGTTCTCCAGATGTTTCTCCACTGGAGCGAAAGGATCAATGTAACGTATTGTATCTACTCCATGCTAACTAAAACCAACCCAATCTTGGCAGTGCGCAGGCATGTGTGCAGACTAGTGTCAGTAAACACTAAGAAATATTTATACGAATTGAATGAATGTGGTTAACGTTTAAACATGAAGGCAGCTTCTACAATAATTGTAATGTAATCAAAGAGAAACTATGACAGAATTAGATTTAATTTATGACTTTACTTCCTACTTGGTACCAGCGTAACATCACACATGAGATTGAATGTGTTGCTCATGGGTACGACAGAGTTGCGAGCTGTGGTCCTCGGTCGCCAGCTCCTACGTGAGCCATTTACACAGACGAGTCAGTTGGATGTTGTAGATGACAACACAACAAAAAATCACTTCTGTTTTATCTGCTATGTAGGCGCTTCTTACGTGTACTGCCTACCCCATTAGGGAGCTGGCGTGAAGATGTGCGTGTACGTGTGCGTGTGCGTGTGCGTGTGCTCACAAAATTAAATGTGTTATTTGTACAGCACGTCACACTGATATATTTCCCAAAATATTCAAAAAGATATATACGACATTATTTTTTGTAAATTATCTAATCGTCGCACTGTGTCAAGCCTAGGTTTCGTATGTAAAGTAATATTGAAGTATCCATGCTAGCTTCAAAAACATGTACACGTTTAGTTACGAAATGAGTTGTAAATTGGCTACTAAAACATGTAAACAGCTCAGTTTCGAAAACATGTAAACAATTTCAATCGACTCATTTTACCTTTTAGGAGCTTTGTGCATATCAACGAGCAGACGGACGGAAGGAAACTTAGCGTTTTGATGAGTACCGACGAAGGCATTTGGTAAGCAGCACACAGTGCCATTGACGAGAACGCGGCCCACTATTCTTCCTACTCGTTTACAATACTGTGGGTTCATATTATTTACTGTAAACGTTCCCTCCTTCCCTCCTCCCCACAAGTGGGCCACCGGAGCACACCAACGCGACTTTACGACAGTGTCGTGAGAGTATGTTCGCGGCGGCTCAATCCGGGAACAATGCAGTAATCGCATTACGTCCGCCCTATATCGTGAGGTGATGGCTATGCTGTCGCGTTTGATGCGGTCCCGAACACTGCCCTAGAGTAGTGAATGAAATCACTCACTCTCCATGTCCAACATTTCATTTAGGTCGTTAGTATTGCCAAAGATCTTCACGAAGTCCGTGTCTACGTCGTCCTCTGCAGCGGGCGACTCCCCGGTGTCTCCGGTGCCCAGAAACTTCTGCGCCATCTTCCTGATACTCTGCACGTTACAGTACGCCGTCTGCCTGTTGATGATGGGCAAGAGGAATTTCCTGGGAACTTTAGCCTTCATCGTCATCGCCGCGACGTGGTCTTTCTCTTCGACGTCTTCCTCCACGGAAACTTCCTCGGGTTTGTTGTCTTTCTCGCCGTCTTTTTTGTTTTTTATCTTTCTTCTGTCCTTGCGCGAAAACGCTTCGTGTTTTATTTCTGGAAGTAAGTGTAAGTGAATTGTGAAATATGTATTATAATCACTTGCGTTACGTAAATTAATGTAACGTTAAGCGCGTTATTAAGTCAATATTTAAAATATTCTATTTTTATTGAGACCTGTGACAGCGGTCCGAACAGGATCAAAGCTAATTTATTGCTCTAAACGTTCTTTACATAAAGTCTATCTTGATGTAGGTGACACGTGCAAGGAGACTCACCCGTGTGCAGGTGCGGCGCATGCGCGCTCAGGTCCCACACGCGGAGCGAGCAGTCGGCGCCGCCCGTCAGCAGCACGCCGGCGCGAGCGGGCTGCGCGCTCCACGCGGCGCCCAGCGCAGGCTGCACGTGGCCCCCGAATATGGCGATACAGCTGCCGGCTGACACGTCCCACACCTGCCAACAGGTCGCCACACAGCTAGAGTCGCGAGCAGCGCGATGTTGCACATGCCACGTTATCCGATACTTCTTCACCTTAGTGCTATACGTATGTACCTTGGCCATCTTATAAACCTCGTAAGTGCAAACACTAACGACGTTTGTAATACGTTGGTGTAAGACTCTAATTTTGTTATTTGTTACTGTAGTTACTCGATTCACAACTTTGAATAATTTTACTGACGGGAGTTTTTGCTCGCTTAGTAGTTGTCTCCTAGCGAGGCTTATAAGTTCGAAAAGTGCACAAACACCCGTCAAATGATTTTGAAAGTGACCAGCCGGTCCACGTGACAGATGCAAATGTACTCTCCTGTTACTAATAAGTGAGCAGGATTTTTTTCAGAACACTGTTCGTACTTAGGAGGAGGTCCCGCTTATTTAGGTCTTAGCTTGTGTTCTGGAAGAGGTGCATCGTTGTCTCGTAAGTAAATATTTTCTTATATGAACTTAACATTTATAAAATTCTCTACAATTATTTATCATCAGCATCATAACCATCATTATCAGCCCTCATCGGTCCACTGCTGGACACAGGCCTCTCACAATGAACGCCAAGACGATTAATCCACATTAATTTCATTTATATCAATACATTATCGAGATATCGGATCAACAGTTTAGGAGCTGAGAAAGGTTAAGATAAAACCCATGGTTATTTTGAAAATGTTCAACTTTCCGATTTGTGACTCAAAATGGATTGAGATTTGTAAAATGTAGAGACTAAAGAGGCTGTATAGCACTGTATTAGATTCTATTTAATGTTAGAATATTATTACTTACAATGCGACGTTTTCGAGATACGCGAGAAGCGAAAAACTGAAAAATGGGACTTCCTTTTGTAGAGTCCGGGAATCCATTCAAGTTACATTGTGGTGAGTCTTCAGGAGCCCTACACAACATACATACCCGGACGGTGCCGTCTTGTGAGGTGGACAGCAGCTGTCCGTCGAGGTGCGGACTCCAGGCCAGCTGCAGCACCACACCCTTGTGCCCCACCAGCGTCTTCCACACCCGCAGCGTCGGCTTCTCTGCGAGTTACAGAAACGACACATAATGTAAAGAAGTAATTATGAGATAATTATGCGTAGGACACTCAGAAAGTTTTGAGAAAATAAAAGAAGAAAAAAGAAAAATCCTGTGTACAAGATCAGGACCAAAGCGTTGTAATGGTGACTGATACCTACAGAATGATGAGAGAGAGAGAGAGAGAGAGCGAGAGAGAGAGAGAGAGAGAGAGAGGTAGCGCCCACTACCAGCTACCGGTGGCGCGCGAGCCCGTCGCTGCTCGCTGGGTTCTGTTGTAGTGTTGTGTGTCTACTGTAACAAGTGTGATCGACGCCCGCTCGCGCAGGAGCTGTAACCGCAATGTCTTTGTATGTAACACTTTCTGAAGACCAAAGGGTTGACTTAGCTTATTTTATACAAATATGGAACAAGCTAACACAAGTAAAGACTCTGTACAATAGTATAATAATAATTGTAGCTATTGATAAAATTAAAACATTTAAAATATAAATGTTTGCGCAAGAATGTTTAATTTATTTCAAAGAATAATGTGTAAAAGGCATAAAATACCATTACATGACCAAAAGATAAACCAGAAATTATTAAGTCGCTGTTTTAGTAAAAAGTAACTGGTTAAAGAAAACTAATCATGAGTTTAATATATCAACACAACGGAACATTTAAGTATCTACGATCCACCAAAACCACTCCACGTGTTCGGCCCACGTGGAGCCCTGCCTCGAGGGAGGCGCCACAGACGTACACAGCTCCACTAGTAGATACACGTACATTCATACGTTCACATTGGTCCGGGATGGATGCGAGTAGCAAGAGATCGGTCATCTTGGCGATCATCGAAAGAGGCCTGTCACGCAGTGGACCGATAAGGGCTGATAAGCATAATACATACATACACATACATTCATAAATATAAAGAAACATACAGACATACTGACATACATAGGACAGCTCAACACATTTTTATAGAACCCTCTTTACAGTTACACAGTCGGGTAAAACACATTGTTGTTTTCGACAAAATGTAATGTCACTCAAAAAACTATCTTTAGTCGAAATAGTAACGGTATTTTGTGTTTTTATACAACAAAATGAGAAAAGGTTCAAATATCGATAAAACTGAATACTTTTTGTTAGTATCGAATGCTAATTATCACAGGAAGAAGTATGCAAGGGTGTTCATATATGGCGCAGATAAATAGCGCTGGAAATGTCTGTCGGCGCTCGACTTAGAACATCGTGCGCCTCGGCCGTGCGGCGGCGGGATATCGAACTAACTCGCTATGACAAGGTTTTACGAACACTGAAGGCCATTCATACCAGACCCCTAATGCTCACAACAGAAATAAATTCTGGCAGGCGCTTGGTAATACACCACTCAGCGTTAGTGCTTATTTGATCCCGTAAGACACCAAGAAGCCAGTCATATTGAAGTAGGTAGCTATCACAATCTTCCCAGCCCTACTAGATCGTTCCTCGTTGATCGGCGTCGCTTCGCTTTGAAACACGCAAACAGTCGACTACCGCTTCGTTCTGGACCGTACTGATGAATCCAATACTCTCCACTTGTAATAGGTCGTAGATACACCGAGAAGAGCATGCAGATTTACGAAGTTTATCTATCAGAGTCAGAGGATTTCTTAAAATTGGAACATATTTTTTTTTCTTCTCATAAGTGATTTTATTTTTAACATAGATCATATCCAACTAGTTTCTCATACATAAAACCTTACTCGCAATACTTCCGTAACCGAGCAAGGGCCTGTTTCCCGGGGCTCAATTACTCATTGTGGACGTAAGTATCAGTTAAGCTATGAATTATAGTTCTAAATAGAAGAAACGCTCAATTTGTTAACCTTAGTTGCCGGTTCGAGCAGCGGCTAGTTTCTAGTCAAATGTTTGTAATTTATAAAAACACGCCTGCGTCCTGTAGGATTATGTGCAGCTGGTATGTGACGTGCAAATATGCGAATTCTTATTATTCAAGTTTCACAAATTATAAATTTGTACTTGAAAATAGACGGTTTATGCATTTTTATTTATCATTTACATTTATAATTTATATGTATAAATTGACACAATTAATTGAGAACTAAAAGAATTTTAATAAATAATTGTTTTTTTAATAAATTAGGGTAGTAAAATATGCAATTTCTAAATTCAAAGCTTGGTTATTTGTCGTCATTCGTCGTAATAACCAAAGAATAATGAACACATAAGCTTTGTTTCTACTTGATGAGATGCACGGCACGGTACCTGCCGCCCGCTCGTGCGCCAGTAGGACTACAGCGTTCCGCCTGTCGAGCGACGACACCGCTATGAGATTCTTGTACGGAGACTCCTCGCTGGAGTGGGACGTTTGCTCAGGGTGCATCTGTATACTGTGTATCATTTTACTGAAAACAGAATTATACATTCTTTGAGCACGTCTATTTTTTATCTGTAGAAATTATAACGCATATGTAAACGTTTTAATTAATAATTTCAATAATAACTAATTATAAATAAATAAAAATAAAGAGATATGAAGATAGTAGCACTTTCTTGTTGTGCATTTGTTGCATCTATTGAATTATGTTTGCATAATCTACATAATGTATGAATTAGGATTTATTTTAGTACTCCATAATAATAAGTCCTTGACTTATCGTTATGGAGTGCTAAAATAAATCTTGACGCCACACTTGACGCCCGCTATATAATTGTAGATATTCATGTCTGTTTTGCTGGATGAATATTCTAGACTGATTGCGTTATAGCAGCATGTACCAGGTCCAGTCCTCCCGCTCTGTTATTGTTATAGTAGCAACGCCCCGCGATTTCACTCGTGTAATCCTGCACATGTTGGCCATCGTATGATGGTATATAGTGAGGAGGCCGGCCTCCTCAGATAAGCCAAACATTAAACGAGCTCAATTATCCTTATCCACGACACCGCAACTCAAACGGCATCGTGCGCGCGCGGTCCCACTAGAGTGGGGAGGGGACCGCTTCCCCCTTTTCGGTCTGAAAAATAATTACTAAAGGATCTGCGGGAAAAGAGGGGGATCTGTCCCCCTATCGTCTCCCTAAACCTTCTCAAAAGCCTTCTTCTTAAAAGCCTTCGTAGTCAGTCGAACTGTTGAGGCTGGACTAGCGACGCCAACCAGTATTAGGTCCCTCCGAAAAAAAAAAAAATATATATATATATAGCCATCTCTTCCTTAATAAATGGAAAATTTATTTAGGTTCGGCTGGGTTCATGAGAATAGCGCTTTCGCAAACAAACAAACACTATTATATATATTAGTATACATACATTAGTATACAGACATTAATATACATGTATGAGTATACATACATTAGTATACATATATTAGTATACATACATTAATATACATA
>JAFELO010002116.1:31685-52213 GCA_017140195.1 Eumaeus atala
CCCCCCCACCCCCCACCCTATGGCTCCACAGCTACTCACAAACCGCACGAAACGCAACACTTAAGATGTCACTTTACAGCGGTGTTATGTGAGCGAGAAGATGTAGTGTGTGTCAAGCACTATGCATGGCAGTACATCCTCCTATGCACCATGGCGCTACCTCTTCTGCTTCAGTTGTGGAATTTATCATAATGTGATTTTATGATTTTTATGCCTTGCAGGAACCACCCATGCGGAACAACATATGCTTTGGAACGTTACTACGACATCATACTACTTATGTGCGTGCAGCTACTATTACTGATGTCAAGGACGTTATCATGTCAAAAAGAAAAAATATATACAGATTATTATTGTTAGTCCCCAAGAGACTAAAAAGTATATTTCAAATAAAATAGAATTTTAAAAGAAACTATTACAAACATATTTACCAATCAATTCTCAGAGGATTACACTCGAGCAACTGATTCTTTCCGTCAGCGATAAGTATAACGTCTGGTTTGTACCACAACAAATTTACAGAGATGGGCCCACTATTTTTCTTGGTCCTGATCCCTGGATTAACAGCACAACTTGCCACCAATTTTCCAGATTTGGACCATATCCGTATAGCTCTGAAATTTTAACAATAACTTTAGTGTTACCTAATATAACCAGTTTCATATGACCTGGGCACAATTGCAGACACTTGGTGCAAATACTGTGAAGATTTGTATAAAGCCCCAAATACACACAACCAATTACCTGAAATTTACCTGTGGGACCAAATAAAACTTGAACCGACAATACTCTGTACAGAAGTTACAACAGCCATTGCACGATTAAAAGACAGGAAGCCCTAGGATCCGACCAAATCACCACAGAAATAATCAAAGCGCTGGGAGAAGTAGGGAGTGACTTCACAGTATTTGCAATCACGTGTGGCAACATGGAGACTGGCATTAAGACTGGTGCACACCTATACTCTTGCCACTTCATAAAAAAAAAAGGTTAAACCAAGACGTGTGACAATTATCGCGCTTTCGCCTTAATAATCGCGAATAACGTCGGCGTAATTGAAGTACATCACACAGTGTCTAAGCCATTCCGATTTCTATAACGTGCACAGCAGGGCTGCATAATTTCACCTATTTAATTCAACATCTATGGTGAACATATTATGAGACGAACTTGCGAAAACTGGAATGGTGGAGTCACAATTGGAGGAAAAAAGGTCACTAATCTGCGATACGCCGATGTCATATCTACTATTCGCAAGCAGCAAAACTGAAATGGTCATATTCTTAGATAGAATCGGCTCCAAGATTTTGAACAATGTATCATGTGAGGCCGACGTCAGAAGGCGTATTGGGCAGGGAAAGAGTGCCATGTCACAGTTTGACTGCATACGGGCAAATAAAAACATCACGCTTAAAGTAAAGCAGACTTGTGACAAGTTTCATATTCTCCATATTCATGCATGGAGCAGAGACCTGGACCTTGAGAAAGGCTGATCGAACCCGCATAGATGCATTGGAGATGTGGTGCTGGAGAAAAATACTGCGCGTACCCTGGACAGCACATCGCACCAAAATTGGACTATAACAATCAATTTTTTTAGAAAACCACAAAATTAATTATGGGTCATCATCATCGTCAGTGTTAATTCTCTGGTGGATGTCCATTAGCAGTAATTAACAGTAGTTATTGTATAGAGGACATCCTGCCAAGTACTTGACGTTCCATCCCGAAATTGGTCAAAAGACAACAATGATGTCTGGGTAGTCCAGTCATCGTTGTTGTTTACTAAATATAATTTGTATTATAGTAAGTCGATTTTACAAGTTTTGAGATATAAGCTCACCCATGTTTACCAATAGTAGCCAATAGATGTTTTTGTATATGGACACTACTCTCGCAACCCTTATTCAATGAACTTTTTGGAGTTTCATTAGTATCAGGAGTGTTTCCATTATGGACATGAGTTTTGTCAAATGCATCAACCAAGCTCTCTATAGACTCTTCTGGTTCATTTTTCCTTTTTAATATCTCCTCTTTCAGTTTGTTACATTCACTCAGGAAGTCAATCGGTTTCTTTTCATCTTCAACTCTAACTACTATATCCACAGGTTCAAATTTCTTGTGTCCAAACTCATCTGCTTCATGATCCGCATATATATCAAACATATCATCCTCAGCTACAATAGTCTCATCAAAACTATCTTCTGGAAGATCTTTTGCTATTCCAGATTTGTTAGCATTCTCGACTTCAGACTCACTGTTTCGTATTTTATCCTTATAATCAGATGCACTAGATCTCTTATCAGATTCTTTAAGACTCCTTCTCAGTACTACCTCATATTGCGGACACCACGACAGATTAACAATTTGGTCATCTTGTGCTCTAACTTTGTAAATAATTTTTCCTTGACCTTAAAATATTGAAATATTTTTAAGACATATCTATCATACTACGTAAATGAATTGTATAATACTAAACTTAGACAATTTCATGCCAAAATCTTCCTAAGCGAGAGGTCAGTGCAGTCTGTTACCCTAAGTACTTATAAGAATATAGTTCTTTAACTAGTCCTATGAAATAACTAGTTATATGAAATTTAAAAGTAGGTACCTAAAATTGACCAGATTTTCTTTGAAATTCTTACTACATGTTTTTTACCTAGACCGGACGGCCGCTACTCGCCCGTATAGTTGACGCACCTAGTGTCAGACCTATAAGAATTTCTATCACTAACATGCATCATGTTCTGAATATATAATGAGCAATATTTTCGTTTAACCTAACTTACTGTAACCTAATCTTTTTCAATTCATGTTGCATATCTTAACATATTTTCTTTTATTTGCATTATGTGAAACAAAATTTTATAAAGGCAATTTGAAGGAATACTGACCATTTAAGTCTAAAAGAAAAACAACTCCTTGTTTTGTGCCTATAGCAACATTTAGCTGTATGTGCCGAGAGCAAGCCAAACTGCATGGTTTATATGATTTGAGGAATGTGTTATACACTTTTACAACATTAGAGTTTAAGTCCCATTTAACTATATTTCCAAATGCGCCTACTGTAACGGCAAATGTGTCATCACTGAAACCTACACCAGCAACTTCCTGGAAAAAAAATCTACATGCTAACACTTGACATAACTGGAGTATTTTCTAACATATAAATGGGCTTAATGTATATACTGAAGTGAACACATAACCCAATTGTAACAAATCTAACATCGCAATGTTATCTGTATTGTGTGTAGCGAACCCAGAGAATGGGTAATTTTAAATAGTAAATAATTAATTTAGCTTGACCATTCTTAATAATATCATTTTCGAAATTTCTTTATCTTATTGTATAACATCACAATATAAAATATGTGGCATATTATTAGGCCATAACAACGACGAGCTCAAATTTGAATTAGCTAAATACTTACTTCTTTATCAGTAAAATGAGTGTTATGACTCTGCAAGGACTTAATTAATACTGTCCTATCGGCTTCTTCCACATTCCATTGTTTCACCGATCCATCTGCACTTCCTGTTAAGATATTCTTTTTTTCTGGCCATGACGGTGACACATCCACACTGAGTATCCTTAAATAATAATAATATTTTATATTACACATTGCACACTAAACCAGTGACATTGGCACACTGTAAACAAATGGAGCCAGCATGACTGGAGGGTATAGTCGTACCTTTGATGTGCAGTTAGTTTCATGACGCCAATTCTTATATGCAAAGCAAAATGTAGTGCATAATAATCTAATGTCATGAGGCTCTAAAGTACAGTCATGGGTATCTGACATATTTTTATTTTTTTAAGAAAATGCCTCAATCATAGCCATATCCAACTTGAGGAACGCAAGCCAAACCAATGTTACTTAACCGGTATTATTTTTTGAGAGAATATAAATAAATTATTTAAACTACAGCTTAAGAAAAGAGAGAGAGAGAACAAAAGTTTCCAATATCATGTGAAGAATAAGCTCACTGAAGTGGCAATGGTCTGGTCACACACTCAGAAGATCAGATGGCAGATCGTCCACTAAGGTTCTGGAGTGGAAAACTAAATGTTGGTCAACTGTTCACCAGGTGGGAAGATTATTGCTGTGCAGTAGCTGGTACAGGAGAAACGTGAGTAGCAGGAGATCGGGCTTCTTGGCGTTCATTGAAAGAAGCCTGGACCAGTAAGAGCTGATAATGATGATGATGGTGAAACTACAGCTATATTTTCAGATTCTTCAACTCATTGAGATGATGGAACACACATGACACACTTAATTGAAGCGCACTGCAGCTATACCAAAATCAAAATTATGGGTGGTCATAAGGCCACTCCCAATGAATGCTACTAAATTAAAATGCATTTTTGAGGTTATACTCTTTTTGGCGCATTACAGAAAAGTGATGAGTAAAGAAAAATGGGAAAAATTAAATTGCTAATGCATTATAAAAAAACTTCAATGTATTAAACACATTTTTCTATTGTTAGTGTTACTTTTTATACAAATATAGAATAAGGTGAAAAAAAATCTTGTTATGTCAAAGTATAATTTCTAACATGTCTAACTTCTAACATAAGTACACTCTTTTTATTGACATGACCTCTTGCAAACTGATAATGTTGGCTGCATGCGTGAAAAGCTGTGTCATATTAATGGTATGACTCAAAGCATTAAATTATTTATTTATTGTGAATTTGTGTGATATAATCCTTCATACAAATAAAATGCATATGAAAGGGAGAGCTACATCATAACCTCTCCAGTTATAAGACATTTATTGGCATCATAACAATGGACTTCTGTTTGACTTAAAATTAATTTCATAGCATTAGAGGAAAAACGAGTAGTCGGACCAGAGATGCGATGTCCTTCGTCTCATTCCTCCAAAGGGCCGCCGGCTACTTCCAAACCGTATAAAACGCGCATTTATAGCTTTCGCTTCACAGTGGTGGCTTCATGTGAACAAGAGGTATCTTCCGGGTCCTGCTGGCGCATATCGGCTGCAATGTAGCATTGTCCTTACTGCTAAAATAACATTGATATCACCTACTTTTCGGCATGTGCTCTGTTCAGAAAATGTGTCTTGAACCGCTGCTTTGAGAGAATAACTCCGTGGGTACTTGGGCTTAGCGGTTGCAATAAGCAAAGACTTTTACTCGGGCCACCATAAATGAGCCAGCCGTCTGGTGTTACTGCCAACACAGAGGATTGGAACCAGTTTGGCGATGGAAATATTACAGTTTCTTCCATTTTTATACAAAGAAATATATTTAAGATAATACCGGCTTATTTGCTCAAGGGACAACTAACGGACGGTAAATACTTCAAATCGAATGTGCGTCGGAATTCGTCAATTGGACAATTCAAACGATGACAGCTGAGAATGTCAAAATCCAAATGTCAGTGACTGGTCACGGACATTTGGATTTGACTTCCATAGCCTAGTGGATTATATTTTTTCTTAGGACACAAGGCATTGGCATTTCTTTTTTTTTGTGACACAGATAGACACCAGTATCTATTTTCTTTGAGTATTAAACCACTTTCAAAGGGGTACGAGGACGCAATACTAATGCAAATAAACACGATAACAAAGATAATTCCTCACACTAGCTTATAAAAAATAATTTAGGGGATATTACACGGCAAGGATACGCTCGTCCGGAGTGCAAGATAC
Source organism: Eumaeus atala (assembly GCA_017140195.1). Lineage (NCBI taxonomy): Eukaryota > Metazoa > Arthropoda > Insecta > Lepidoptera > Lycaenidae > Eumaeus > Eumaeus atala. The sequence goes on from JAFELO010002116.1 coordinate 37,368, forward strand.
GCCGTTCGCGGCTTCAGTACTGATAGGTGCCACTTTTAAGACTAAGAGGTAGCGCTTGGTGCGGCCGCGCTTGGGAGGCTTATTTCCGTGCTACCAACTACTAGTAAGATTTATCCCGCAAACTTGAGTCAAAACAACCCTAGCACACATTGGACATATTTTCTTGTCAATATTTTTATTATGAAATTAACTATTTGTTAGTTTCAAGTCAGTCGTTGACAACCGTTAGGTATTGACAGCTAACTGTATGTTATGATTTTCAACCAGACTATCGTTTTTTCTTAACAAATAGAAATCACATGGAAATAGGTCTGCCTATGGCTTCCCATCTCTCTTCAGTATTACCTCTTTGCGCTGGCCGGGCCGCAATTAATTTGAATAAACGGCCTTGACGATCTTTGGTCCTGAACCTTTGATAGAGGACTCTGGATCCTGCAAAAATGGCTCCTGTAGGTTTATTGCTGAAAGTATTTGCCTCGGAGGCCTTTGACTGTCCCCGGACGATCCAGAGAGCCTCGTTATTATAACGAGACTGTTGCGCACGGCAAACCCGAGGCATTTTGTTCGTTAGTCATAAATACGCGAATGCCCAGAAGAAAAAACCACGTTGAAAATAATCAAACGAAATATATAATATCTGTGGACTTATCACACCACGTCAACCTAGTCCTGTGCTAAGTACCGTATGGACTTGTCTTACAGGTACTAGACAACAGAAATATATTTAACATTTTTGTTCTAGAAATACATATAACACATAGATAAACAATAATGACCAAGGCGGAAATCGAACCTGCGACCGGTCGCAAATATAAATAGAAAATACCTATATCCGAGATATTCTAGCACACCTTTTTTTTCTTTTTCTGTCATAGCTTCAACTTACGGAACAGTGAAGGTTTAATTAAAACCGCTGTAGTAGTTAAGTTAGTAAACTAAAAAAATATGAAATGGATAGTAATAAAATAATACTAAACTGACTTCACCCTTTTTATAAATTTATTTTTTAGTTAGCGATCCACGTTGGCTTCTTCCGTGAGTATCAATCATCTCCGAGGACGGTTATAACCTATATCTCTATCCATTGGAGAAACCCCCTGACAATCCACTCAGTACATTTTGAGAAGATCAATCACATACAGAGCTTTAGGGGACTTTGTTTTACTATATACATCTACAGAGCTTAAAGTCGTTTAAAAACGATTTCATATCACATTCTACAAACCTTTGATCGTTATCTTTCTGTATTATTTAATATAGTTAAAAAAAGGAAAAAAATGAATTTAGTTATAAATATATTTCAGCAATAAAAATATAACAACAAACTGTCTATAAACTATTAATATATGGTTTTCAGCATGATTAAAAATATATACAATTAGGTTTTCAAGACCCAACAATTTTTTCAAGTGTATCCCATCTTCTGATTTCGAAGTTTTTTAAGAATTCTTGCTGGCTTGGACTAAATTCTTTAATTTCGTGCCAGTGAGGTGCATATCTTTGAAAATGTATTATGGCACCCAGAAGGTTCCAAATACTAAACTCTGGCCATAAAACGTCAGTAAAATATAGCACGGTGTTTGATATCTGTAATAAAATGACATTAAGGTACAATTAGATGAAAGCTGATAAGTGTAATGATAATATATTATGTCCATAAAGTCTGTAGGAGGTGTGCGGCATTGCCGAATTTGATTAGAGTGATTGGGGCAATACTTTCGCTAAGAGAACACTGGGTTATGAATGCTATGACGTCACGTTTTGTATGTTTTTTGCACGCTTCCAGATGGCGTAACGGAGGTGCACGAAGACCACACATCTGCATTATTTTGGGCCCTGCGTCTGTAATCTTAAACTGGACGTGATGCAGCGTAAGCATTAACTAGGCTGTACAAGTAGCGCTTAAACATTATTTTTCGCTAATAATACAGTTATATTAGGAAGTTCAATGGAGGTTTCGAAGTGTGAAGTTTAGGATCAAGATGAGCAAGATGCAAATATTTTCAGTGAACAGGTTCTGCTGATGCCGGTAAGATTATATGGCATTATTTTCAAAGTCACGGGCAAAAACTCTTGGGCAAATATTGCTAATTAGAAGACATAGCTTAGAGAATTTAGTCCATAGTATTCAGTTAGCCCTGGTAGTATTCAGAAAGCATATTCATTTTCCACTCTACCATTCAGTGTTATGTATGATTAGTTATGCTGTCTTTTGTCTTCATATAAGCAGACAGTGTTTTTGAGCATTGACACTTTTACTTATTTTAAATTTAACGTCGTTTCCAAAGCAACCTGGTCACGAGCGGGCCGCAAATATATCCGTAAACTTAGTTTTATTGTAAAGAGTAACATTCGCGTAAACTAAATGTATTAACAATAGATTATGGTAAAATTTTCCATATCATGGTTATGATACTCGTATACGGCATCGGTATGAGCATTAACTCAGGAAATGTAATCAGTAGGGTTGTGGTGTAGAGATTGGCTTCTATTTTAATTCTTTATACATGAGAATAGCCTTACCTGCCACAACATAAAGTCTGAGAGACGAACTTCTCCAGATGTTCTAATTAACAATTCTGGCTGTCCCAAGTCCAAAGCTGCAGAGATTAAATTTTCATCGATGTCACATGGGTTTAATTCGTTACTCTTGATATTGTTTATTAAACTCGATGCACCTCGAGTTATCTCATCTCGAGCTAAAAATATATTTATTATAAATATGATCCGTTCTTATTAAGAATGCAGTAACTTCATAAGCTAGAAGATTCACGGTGACTGCTTTATACTGTTAACATCATTACATATTGTAATATAAAAAAATGTTATCAAGTTGACTATTTATTAATATAAATATAAATTTAGATTGGAATTTGGAGACGTTCTCCAAATTTCAATCTAAATTCATTAATAAGTTATTTTATTTAATATTAGGTACATAGTCAGTGTTGAGTCTACAGATGTCTGAACTCGTCAGTAAACTCGACAATACACACTTTCGTAAACGATTAATAGATTGCCTCCTTTAGAACTCGGAGAGAAAAAGTTTGCACATGTATGGGTATATAAATATATGGGTACCTGGCTAGCTTAGGTCATTTAATTTATTAAATGATCTAAGCAGGCTAGTCACAAGGTATCGCGAGAAAAGTGTTTTATGTATGGGACACTGTCTAGATAGGATTTATGCTGAAAATATACTGATTTATAAGAAATGGGGGCCTTTTTAACGCTCTACTTATAATGATCAAGTCATACAAAAAATGGATCTACGCAGGAAACTTTTTCAGATGTCACCTGAAACCGGATGAATCATACGATATACTTCAAGTGACATCTATGGATGAAGGTCCTTCTCCAGGGCAATCGTGTACTGTTGGAATAATCAATCGTGGTCGACAAATTTTTTTGCGGGATGAAGTAAGTAGTGGTCGGTCTTTGACGGTTCTTATGGAAGAAAACGAGCAGAAATGGTATCCACAGTGAAGTGTTATTCAGGACAATAAGCGAATTACGTATCAGAATATTTAACCTTCGCGGGAGGATAATTTTACGCTGGGTACCGCACGACCTCACCGAGGCACAGAAACAGGCCGTGGTGCCAAGACATGATAGAAATATGATTCCAACTCCTCTCGGTGTGTTTACTGCATCAAACAGATGACAACTCCTGATTTTATCAATACGATCCATGAATGAAGCGGCAGTCGTCAGTTTGGGTGTTTCAAAACGAAACAACGCCTATTACAGTAGAGCGATCTAAACGCTCAGGGAAGATCTAACTCCTTCAACATAACTGGCTTCTTGGTGTCAATTACTTCACAGGATCAAAAGGGAAAATCATTAACGCTCAATGGTATATTACCAAATGCTTGCCAGAAGGTTAGAGCATTAAGCGACCAAATACAACTCAGCGGGTTTCTGTTTCATCACGAGGAAGCGCCCGCGCTCAAAACGAGGGTGTTCCTGGACAGCACGCCGGTCAAACACTCAGGCCTCTTTACAGCCCTGACCTGGCACTGTGTGACTTCTTTCTGTTCCCTAACACTGACTGCTGTCATCACTTAACCTTGGCAAGACCTTGAAACGCAAGGAAATAACTTGAGTTACTATGCTGCTCTTCTGAGTGTGAACAGTCAGAAAACACTCGGAGGAACATATGGCAGATGGGCCAGTAAGGTTCTGGAGTGGAGGCCGCGTTTAGGAAAAGGAAGTGTTGGGAGACCATTCACCAGGAAGGACGACGATCTCTTTACAGCAGCTGGTCTGGGATGGATGAGAGTAGCAAGAGATCGGTCATCTTGGCGTTCATTGAAAGAGGCCTATGTCCAGCAATGGACCGATAAGGGCTGATAATAATAAAAAACTATACTGCATTGTAGGAAATATCTAAGGAAGAGTTGATGAAAGAACTGAGCAAGACCATGTTGGTGTCAACTATGGAGAATGCCATTGCAAACCCAAAAAAAATTAAAATAACTCTTAAACAGCCAAATAGATTCCTATACATACTCTACTTTTACTACTTTAAAAGCAAATATCTCACAAGGTGTTAGCATCGTCAGGAAACTTTCTTAGAAACCTCCATACCATTTAGAAAGACTTCTTTCTCTTGACAAATTTCATCCCTCATTTATTCATAATAGACTGCAAGTTAGAAGATCATAAAATACAATTCCAAGTAAAACATCTATGACATACGGGCAGACAGGTGGACATGGCCAAACTATAATGATCTCATTTTTTGCTCTTTTGCTACAGAACCCTAAAAATTGTTTCTTCTGTAATGGCTACTTTAAAACTTGTAGAATTAGATTATTGTCACACCCTCCGTATTTGCTAGATTTACCCCTATTTTTTTTTGTTTCCATCTACCTTTTCTGGGTTTAACAAGAATTATGTATTGCTGGGTTGAAACATTGATGATCTCTCTTTAGAGTTAGGAGTTTTTGTATTTTTTTTTTTTTGGATTGACTTTAAACGACATTTACCTGTGTATGCATAAGCAATATTGAGTTGTAACTTGTTATTATGTTTTGTAGCTAGCATTGCTTTTGAGATAAGCACCTGCAAGTCTTCTGGGAGCAAAGACAATCTTCCAGCAACATTTAATCTGACACCCCATTCATTGATTTGATCACTGAAACAGTATTGACACTTTCAATGATTTTATGAAATTTAAACTTAAATATTTATGTTCTAAAATAAGATGATAAAAAAATTATTACTTTCACTACATTATGCATACAATTTAATTAATTTTTGAAGGAAGTATTATTATCATCATTTCTCATCACTTCACTGACCTCCCAAACTTGGCTTGTTATCCAGACTATGTTTGAGGTTTTACTTGTCAATCCTCTGTGATAATCATATATTTCAACAAGCAACTATTTGGATACACATCAACCTCAAAACTGACTGAGACTGGTATAACTTAGCTATACATCAATTAATATCTATTTCAATGGCTGAGGACAGCACCAGGTGCAAGGATGCTGGTAATATGTGGTCAATGATAACTAGCATGGTCAACTCCTTATATTTGTTTGTGTTCAATAAATAACAAGATGGCAAAAAAAAAGCAAGACGAAAGAAAATGTAGTGTATGGTATAGAAGGTTTATCAACATGATATGACATTACACTAAACATTATTATTGAAATTAGTGTTATACGATCTTAGTAAAAGTGTACATAATTTATAATGTTATTGTAAAACTTACATTTCATCTAATAATCTGTAAAATTTCTCACGAGCTAAATCAAATAGTGTTGCGATTTCCTCTGCGCTTCTCTTGAAATTTTCAATACTGAAGGCATAAACTGTAACTTCAGAAACCCCAAGATCTAAACACCACTATAAATACGATCTATAAGTACAATATTTAGAGATAAAATATTTTAATAACAATTTAATATACGAATTGAATTGAACTGTTGATAGCACTACATTAATTACCTTTAAAGTCTCGGATAATTTATCGAAACCTTTACTGTGACCTTCACTGCAATGTACACTGCGTTTCTTAGCGAACCGGCGATTGCCATCCATTATAAAGGCTATGTGTCGCGGTATTCTTCCAGTTTTCACCACTTTAATACAGAAAAGTTGAAAAAACGAAACGCAATTTTCATTTACCCACGACATTGTGACTTTAATAGAGAATGACGATCTAGTGCACTAGTTAAATAATAGCCAAGTTTGATAATATTTAGTTTAAGTTTTAATGTCTTTTAAATTATGAGTACTACGATTAGTCCTGGTCATTAATCATTACTAACTAGGTATTTAATTTAAAAGCTGTGTTATAAAGGAAATGTAAAATATCAATGTACTAGTATATAATCAATAAACTAGTGATAAGTGAGAAGTAACAATCAACCATGTCAACTCATGAGTTTTGTTTTCATGAAATCTTATGATTTTTTTATACAAAGTGCCCAGCACTTGACAAGTCACAATCACAACTCATCTGTGTTGTGTGTGATGTATGACAGCTGTTACGAAGTAATGTGTCACGTGATTTTTTTTACATACATATAACAGAGAATAGAGATAGAGACAAAAAGCCTTCTATATTTATATTATCTCTATGATTCTATCCCTCAGCAAAAATATATCTACAATTTAGACATATTTTCAATCATTCATTCACGAAAGTAATTTTGTTTCTCTATCAACGATGATGATTTTGGAATTATGGTAATGCGTTCTGTTTAATATTAATTTAATTAGACATGTATTTATTGAAAAAAAAAATATAATACAATAAATTAAATATCTGAAATTAACATGCACAAAGAGGGCAACCTACGTGTTGCAACTAAATATTAATAATGCTATCACTAACGACTTTTTCAATCACTTGCCACCTTTTTTTTTCCAAAATATTCAGAAAATAGTCTTGGCTGGCTCTTGTCTGTTTTATCGGCATATCTGACCAAGAGTGTCTTTGAAAATGAATAAGGGCTCCTAACAAATCCAAAATACCAAATTCCGGCCACAAAGTTTTAGAAAAGTATAAAACTGAATTGGACACCTGAAACACAAATAACAACTCTAGAACTATTTATCACCCAGAAAATAACCTTTAAAATACATATATAAAGAAACTGATTAAATTCATCAGTTTATTTGAGTAACAGCATTCACCCATAACCCATTATTGAGAATGAGTATTCACAATGTAGTTCACAAATAAAGTCCAAATTAACATGCTATTGAAGGATAAAATCAGCGTTGGCGTTTCAGTATCTTTAAGTAAGTGAAATAAGCTTGTGTGGTAAGTAGAGTTTAATAATCTCTCAAAGTAGGAAACAACTTTGTGAATAATTAATAGTATATGGATAGTCACTTGACGTATATTTTCTAAGATGGATATAATATGTTTTATGTATATTGTGAAATCAATATTAGGAATTAGTATATTTAATTATACTAAGCAAAAAAATCAAATAATAACAAAATTGAAAATTTTAAAAAGAATCCCTCTACAGTTAAAATGTTATTGAAAAAGGATAAAATAATTTAAAAACGCCCGAATCATTTACGTGATGTGAGATAATTAGCGTACGAAGCTTTTTGATTAGATTTCTTACAGCGTTCATACCCATTGTATTATGTTTTCTAGCACTTCCCTAAAATCAGTATATTAATATTCTAGAAATAGGTACCTATTTGTTTCTAGAATATTCACACTGAATTGTCATTCTAAGGAATCCTTGACTTATTTCATTAAATATAAGATATTTTTTGCATAAGGCGCATGATATTAAGTAGTTTTTACAAAGTGTAAAATTTATATTATGCACATCTTTTATACGCTTAGATCAATGAATCGTATTAAATTATTTAAATTTATACGAAATGTTTTGAGAAGCTGTCTGTGTATCTTTGTAAACTAGTGTTCGTAACATATTATTTTAATACGCGTAATAATAATTTAAATATATCCAATAAATGTAGGTACAAAAGCTGCGTCACTTCTGCGGTTTTAATCTATAGGAATGTCCTGTCCTCGTTCTTAAAAATAATTAAGTTAATTAAACCCGGTTACCTGCCACAACATAAAGTCAGAAAGTCTGAGTTCTCCTGACGTACGAATCAATAGTTCAGGCTGTCCTAATTCTAAAGTATGCGAGATGAAATACTCAGTAATGTCATCTGGGCACAACTCTTCATTTCTAACACCATATATGATGCTAGATGCTGCCCTGGATATTTCATCACGTGCTGAAAAGCATTTTATAGCACTTATTATATTAATAAGAAATAGCTGAGGTAATTATAGCTATTTTTTATTATAATTTCACCAATTACATAATCGGAGCCAGCTTCCTGATATAAACTTACTTTCCTTAAATACTTAAGTTGCACAATATGTCCAATAAGTAGTTATTAGTTTAATAATTGTGGATAGAAAATACATTATCGTTACAGTTTCACGGAGAATCAGTTGTAGAGGAGCCGTACCGTACCGTACCTTACCGTGTCGTAGACCACAGCCCGTATATCACTTATGACTTTAGGTACGACCAATAAGTAACCCAGTTAAAAAACAGAAAATAGTAGATATCATCGAGTAGACATTCGCGGTTACGTAATTGATAAATCGACTTCCGGAGAAATACAAAGGTAAATCTCTCTTTAGTTTAGTCGAAGTTTTCAGTTTAGTTCTAGTCTTAAATATGAACGCCAGTTGTAGAAAAACTGACACGAGTCAAGGGGAAGTATAGATGGCTAGGACAAGTGCTAAAAGTCAGCTGAAAAACAAAATTAGTATTGAAACAATTCTGTAACTTTTGGTTTTAATTAAACGTCTACTGAATAATTTATGATCCCATTTGTAGAGTGCTTAAATTTAAGTAGTCATCATCTGGATAAAATGTTATTTTCTAAAATATCCAATATAAACTTTTATCCCATATATAGATACATTTTTCGTTCATAGCCAACCTTTTTGGGTATCCAGTTAGTCCTGTACATCCATCTCATCTAACGAAATGGTGTCCACTCTTCAGTGCTCATGAAATTTTATTTTCCTTTAAACTAATATCACTCTAAAATTATCTAATTCCTACCTGTATATGCGCAAGCAAAGTTTACGCGAAGTCTTGAATTATTTTTCGTCGCTAGCATTGTTTTTGAAAAAAGTATCTGTATATCTTTTGGTAAGAGTGTTAACCTTCCTGTAGCGTTAAATCTTACACCATTTTCATTCATTTGGCCACTAAAATTTCAAAATAACAAGTCGATAAATATATATACGAAAGTTACTGGAGTAGTTATTTGGAACGACATGCCTAACATAGTTAGTTTGACATAAATAAATCAATCTGCTATTTGCATTAGGTGGTCCTTTTATCAACTCAGTGAATACAGCGGGTTATTCAATCCATAAGGATATTGTTGTCCGTACCTACGTTACGATAAGAGATGTTTATGCGTTTACTGAAAAATGTACTATACTTATATTTAGAGTCTGTCCAAAGTGTTATGGATACTGTACCTACTTTGCTTTATGCCGCAGTATAACAACTCACGGTGCAATATATATTATTTGCGTTTATAGCTACGCATCGTATTAGCTACGTGATTTGGGTACGCGCCCGTACCGTGCTGTTATGTGTTGCTCATGGCGCATACTAGTATCCCGTGATAAACCCGTAATAACTGAGTCACCAATACGGTGGCGCGCGTCCACTAAAGTAGCAAGACGTTGGCAAGCACGGCGCGTCGTAGGCACTGATACTGACTAACTGATGCAACATTCAAATCTGTATTAAGTATCGTGTTTTGTTTGTAGTATTGTGAAACTTACATATTTTGTAATACTTCTTCCATTTTTTCGCGTAATAAATCCAAAATTGAATTAACTTCTTCCTCGCTTCTCTTAAAATTTTCTATACTAAATACATACACAGTTACTTCGGATATCCCCAGTTCTAATGAAAACTAGAAAAAATAAAAAAACCCTTTAAAAAGCAAATGGACCTATAAGCTATATTGCTGCTTGGCGTTTATTGAAGGAGGTTTATATTTTGTTCTATTTTAGAATATTTGGGTAACCTAGAGCTAAACATTTGCAACAGCATGAGATATAAACAATAGGTAGGTAATAGGCTTACAAGTTTCCACAGTTAATATATTTAGTTTTAGTGTGAAAAAGCGGGAAAAAAGTACAAAAGAAATAAATTGAAAATCAACCAAGTAAGCCTAGCAACATTTTTACATTATACTATTAAGATTATATATGTTTATACTTTGTTTTAAATATAAAAGTTTACGAGAAATATCGCTGATATAACAGCTGCTTAAATTCGAGAAGACTAATATGACTACATCCAGTTCTCTGGATACTAAATTAAAGGAGTTACAAGCATAAATAATAAATGATCCTTGTCTATAATTCCTAGGTGTATATCGTACGTGCAAACTAATATAACTATTTCTGTATATATGATATTCAATGCGAACTTTGATAACAATTCAGGATTATCCACTATCCCATTAAGCAATTTGAAAACACATAGCACATCGGAAAAAAATCGGCTCTCATACAATTTCAGAATATAATGACGTCTACATCTTAATTCATAGTAACTGTCGAAGGTTCTGTACTTAAATTGCACTCGACACAGAAGACGCTTTTGGATATTTTCTATTCGATTTCCGTATACAGTGTGGACATTACTCCAAACTTCGGACGCATACTGGAGGTGACTGCGCACAAAATAGTATTTTATGCTTTTAAATTAAGGAAACAGACGCTTGATGAAACCTGGAGCCTTTTGTACTTTCAAAATTACCTTTTTATGCTATTAAATTCCAAAGACAGGCGCATAAGGAAACCTAGAGCCTTTGAAGCCTTATCAACTTAACTTATTCTATCTGTGTGAATATTGAAACGTAGCTTGGAGTCAAATATGACACCAAGGTCACTTAGTGTATTTCCTAGGGTTAAGGCGCCCCCCTTTAGAAAGTAGTTTGTTTCTAGTAGTTCTAAAATACGAGTAAATGTGTAGACAAAATATTTGTTGACATTTAAGTCGAGTCTACTAAGCTGAAAGTATGTCTCGAACGTATGTAATTCATGCAAGTTATTTACATCCATACGGGTGCGGGTAAGAGAAATACTTTTCATATAGTTAGCGTATAACAGGATCTTCGAGGCGAGTAAAAGAATGTGAAATATCGTTTATAAAAATGTTAAAGAGCTAAGAACTTAAAATTGAGCCCTGTGGGATACCTGAGGTTTGCACCACCGTTTGGCACCTTTTGTCAACATAAGATGAAAACCACCTACACAGATCACCTCGGATACCCATCATCTGCAGCTTACATAACAGTTACACAAAATTATCGATTCTGTCAAAGCTCTTGCTGTAATCTATCTAAATCTTTTCAACTGGAGCACCCCGGAACATATGTTACATTAAAAAGTAATTACAAAGAAGGAGGTTCGATGCAGTTAACCTATCTTCCATGAAACCATGCTGTTGTTCGTTTAGGATACTTTTATATCATGACCAGTATGTAGTGGACCGGTAGGGACTGATGATAATGATGATCGTAATAGTATCCTTAATTACAAGTCTGCTTGGCGGTCACTAACAGAGGCATATCATGAACAGTCGTGGACCGATAGGGGCTGATGATAATGATTGTTATGTTGATGTCAATGATCGCTATGATATGGGTACCTGTAATACTTTAGACATGTTCTCATATCCTTTTCTGTGTCCCATAGTACAGTGCGTGTGATGCTTCTTGGCATACCGTCGATTGCCATCCATTATGAACGCAACATGTTTTGGCATTTTTCCGCATTTCATTACGTTTATACAAAACTTCTCAAAGAAATTCAACATACTATCGTTTAACAACATTTTGGTGATAGGTAAGTAATATACGTGACAGAACAAAAAAAAAATATTATAAATGTAATGACCAAGCACTGCAGTGCAACGAAAACGACGTGTAACTTCTTGTTCGCCAGTGTAGTTACAAAAACTGTCAAGAATATAAGAGTTGTTGTAATGTTATTAAAAAATATATAAATTTCTTAGACAATTAAAAATATTATTTTGACCATTTTTCAGTTAAAATGAAAACTTTGTGGCATAAATTTACATACTTTAAGTAATTTTTTGGATTGCATAGAACGTACGTAAAACGACACGTTCATATAGAAGTCACTACTTTTGTGATCATTTTTATGGAGCTTACGCACACAACCACAACCAAACACTAAGCACAACGTATGCACTTCCACGCTGAGAAAAGTCCGAACTGTGATAAGTGTCGAGGACACCTCTTCATGAAATGTTGCATATTTGATCGATCAAAATATGAAGCTCTGTTCAAAACTATGTTTAACTAGGAAATTGGACCCAATGCAATAAAAAATCCCTTTTTAACATTTTCAAAATGTGAGGGGATAAAATTACGTAATACCACACTGTCTGGTTTCGGAATCACTCTTGGCATTTTTAATTTATAATTATCAGCATTGAATAACTAACAAGTATGAGAATCTATGGGCTAAATATCTCATTGTTTTTTAAGTCTTTCTCACAATTAGCTTGGTAATAAAGTGGCACTGAAGCATGTGAGTAAATTATCTTATTTACATCACCTTATGTAGACAAATTTTCGTAAAAGTATTCATCATAATTCGATTGCATACAAATTTAATCCAGAAATCTATGAGTTTACCATATTGGACTATACTTAAAGTCTAAAATCGGACATCTCACTGTGTTTAGCGATACTGATGTCGAGATATTTCAATTCGCTTATTCTAGCGGCTAGAATGCTAGTCCTCTTATATTCCGTAATCCGTGTAAATCCACCTAACTGCATGGTAGCACGGCCAATAATAAGATTACCCCAGTAGGGTACTGGCATGAAAAAATCAAAGAAAAAAAACTTTACTTAAACTTTTGAACTTGAGCCTCTCCCGCGTATTCTGGGGGAGTAGGTATTGTTGTACTCTATGACACAATAGCTAAGGCCACAAACTGAGTAGAGATCCGAAGACAATCTTTACAATATTTTCTGTGGACTTCTGTATTACGAGTATCGGCATGGAACTTTTCATTCCATTTTCTGTGGTCCGATGTGAAATCCCAGCCTTGGCTTGGCCACTCCAGTCCATTGGTGCTACACCGTAAAGATCTTTTAGTCGGGATATTGTTCTCTTTTTTAGTGTTTTTCTTATTTTCGTGCAGGGACACATACTGGAACAGTAAACAGGCCTCGAGAAATTTCTTCACTGCGGCAACTTCTTTTCGGTTCATCCTATCACATAACGGCTCAGTAGACCGAGGTGTGGTAGTGGCCAAGTTTGAGTCGGGAACCACTATTAAGCGGGCTCCGGTCACCGCTTTACGAATTGAGCCGTCCAATGCCCAGCTATTTCTATTTCTTGTTAGACTCCTAGAAGGAATGTGCCATACGGGCCACGTAGTTGTGCAGCGGCATACGATCGTATCACTAGTACTTTCTTTTCCAAGTCGTCCGTACCCATTACTGTCCCAGCTAATTCAGGGGTTTCATCTTTAGCAGGGTCCGCGGCACTTAAAAGCTCAGGAGCCATGACTTCGGAAGAGAACGGTTCAAAATTCGTCCAATGTACCCTATTTTTGGACTTGCTGAGTGACGCAAACTAGTAGACGCAAACTGAAGGTCTCTATCAACCGCATATCATCTAATGGTGGGCAAGGGTTACTTAGGGTAGGGAGACGCGATTCAAGAACCACTAGATTATCATCGAATCCTTGCTTGTTGATATTTGCATTCAATACGCGCCACTTAGATAAGGGTTATGATTTAAGAACATCCACGCCTGGCATTCCTTTTTTTAGACTCTTCAAATTCCTTGAGGAAGCCATGAATCCTTTACCCGAGGTAGTCCTCATTCCTCTCCAATCACCTATTGTCAGCTTTGAGGCGGCGTGTTTCATTTACTATAATAATAAAAATAAAATAAAAAGCTCGTTTATTCCATAACCACAAAAATAAAACAATTAAGTAAAATACAAAATTAAAGTAAAATTGTACAAATACTTGGTTATGACCCCTTTCGGATAATAGCACCCTCCAGCTCCATCCATTTGGGCCAATCGTTGAATATTTTATGTGAATCATCAGACCATCTCGCATTGGGTCTACCAGCTCTGCTTTTGCCGCTTGGTCCTCTCCTCATTGTAGCAATCTTAGTTCATTTATCTGCGTACATTCTTACTACATGACCTTCCGTTTCAAATTTGAACTAGAGGCTATATCCAAAGCATCAATATTTTGAGTTTCAGATCTTATGTCTATGTGTCCCTGTCTCTAAGTTTATATTTTATCACGATTTACTCTATAGTTTGGCATGTTGGACTTTTGCTTAAAGGTCTGCGTGAATTCCCAAGTTTGGCTACCATCACTGTTGGGAGTAAACCTACTTCCTTAATCTAACCAGATTCGAGCTCATTCTTTTTTATATAAAGGGGAGACTACTTTTAAGGATACTCTCTCATACCCTAAAAGTGCTCAAGGTTTTCTTTACTCTCCTATCTATTTCGCCTATTCTTGATGGACTAAAAGATATTAGCCTAGTAAGGACATAAAGATAGACGTCCATAAATGTTTTTGGAAGCTGTTCCTTACTGCGAAAGACTACAAGAAATAAAAATATAAGAAATGTGGAGTATTCTGGTTAAGACTTTTTTTATAGCATAAGGGGGCAAACGAAAAATCGGAGCCTTTTTTTTGATGACTTCCGACGCCAATAGACATTCGCATAATTATTTCGCAGCTTACGGTTGCGTTGCCCGCCTGTCACCCCCCCCCCC
>JAFELO010002118.1:8058-19787 GCA_017140195.1 Eumaeus atala
TAAATCCATACAAATTTTATGAATGTAAGTCTATCTGCCTATACATCTATTACACCTTTGTGGCTAAACCGCTGCACAGATTTGGATGAAATTTGGTAGACATACATTTTAAGCTAGCATATGTTTGAATTTGATTTGATCCATTATATTGTTTGTCAATCTAATTTTATTTAGTTATTTAGCACCTGGCTTCTGAAGAGTCATATGCCTGGATGTTATTAAAATTAGGCGGGCCTCAGTCTCCAGTACTACTTGTATAGCAGAATCTGTAGTAGAATAGAATCCAGTGAATTGTAATGAGCTACATTTGTGTACACTTATTGACATCAATATGTATGAATTTATTAAACTCTTACCTGTACAGACGCTAAATAATAAGGCATTGTATTATAAGCATTCTGGCTCGATTGTGGCGGAGTAGGGTACAAGATGGGGTTACTTTGATAACCTATAGTCTGAGGCCCAGCTGATTGTGATGAGTAATACGACCCCTTCGGAGCATGCTGCTGTTGTGTTGGTTGTGATTGCTGGTTAAAAATGTATTTATATTTCAGTAAAAAATAAATTAGAAGAATTGAAGTAACAGAAAGTAAATATTACATTAAATTATTAAATATATCCTATGACAGTAACCTATTGTTAGAATATGTGATCATATTCTAGACCCACAGAGGTCAATATTAATTCATAATAGTATTCACAACCTATTGCAACTTTATTAAATATGGGGGGCGAACAAGCAGTTGGAAATTTTTGATGACTACTGAGACACATTTGCCATACAGATGTGTTGCCTTTCTTTCCTGCTTCCCACTCATGTTTCATGGGCTACTTGCCAACCTCACAAAAAGCAACAGCGTAGCTGTCTTGATGGCGTTAGCGTGAGATACCTCACTGTGCTGATCCAATTCAGCTGTCTGACTATGTCTTACTAAATAATAACAGATCCTATTTGTGAGCAAAAGAAAAGTATGTTAATTTTATCGTCATTTAATATTTAAATAAGAAAAATATCATAATTTCCTATCATACATTATGTATACACATAACTAATGTACCCACAAATAACCAAAACCATAGAACCAATCCAGCTGAGATTTGGAATAAAGTAATGAATGTGGAGGAGGCAAGTCAGGTATGTAAGGATTGTGATGTGTGGCAGTCCATTCTCTCTGCCCACGCCATTACGGAGCTGGTGTGAAGATGCCTTGTTGTTGCATTTTATAATATATACTATGACTATGGTGCAGCAAGTATTTTTATAGTAAGAATAGTAGGAAATGGTACAGTTATACAGTTAATGATTATTCATACTTGAATTTTATAAACATCTTACAGATCCGATTATTTCATGTTAGAAAATATTGTAACACAACAAACTCAAGTAATCGACACTATCAACAATAAGATAGGTCACATTATTACCAACTCATATTCACAATAGTTCCATAAATTGTGTAGACAGCTTTTGAGAAATCTATCAGTTTTTCTCTAAGATCTTTAACGCAATGTATAACTTCACAGTGTTGTCAGCTTATATAAAATCTAGCTAGTAGCTTAATGTTAACTTTGAAAAATCGTGTAGTCTGGCTTATAGGAAATTGGTCAATTTAGTGTTATAATCTAAATTACAATGTGTCTTTAAATACATTTAATTCACTACAGACTTGTTCATATTTACCTTTTGAACATGTTCGACTCGCAATTGTCGGCCGTCAAGGAAGTATCCATTCAACTTGGCCATCACCAATGACGCTTGGATGTTATCCACCAAGCCGACGGTTATTCGCTTACCGTTGCCGTGAGTTATAAGATTATCCAGTATAATGTTATCTATACCGCACGAGTCCGAAATTAATTGCCTGAGTCGGCCTATGCGCACCTGTAATTATATTATACTATGTAGACCGCAAGTAATTAGCACTTACAACAAACCAATTTTGATTAAGAGCATTACATCGTGAGGTAAATTGAGTATGTTTAACAACATTTTACACTGTTTATTTTGCCGATATGATAATAAATCGGCTTTCTTTTTATGTGTTTATAGTTTGTCGTAGATATTTACAGTTCTTTCTTGTAGACCGTATCGAATTTTAGCCGGAGTCAGAAAATCAAGAATCCATCTTTGATTTAGAAATGACAATAAGGTTTGACAAATGTACTTTTTTAAACGGCAATGGTTACAATATACATTTGCCATGAACTGGAATTTCCTGATTATGAAAATAATTTTCAAGTCTGATCTTGTCAAGTACTCATATTTAAAATAATAAAAAATATTTATTTTATTAGTTCATCATGACATAGACATAAGGTTAATTGGAAAAGCCATTTTTTCGTAATTATGTAATAACAATTTGAGGGAACTTGAACCCATTATTAAAACTTATCTTACTGGGTGGTGCTTTATTTTAACACTGTCTTGAATGTTCTTGATAGCAAGGCATTGTAAATTGTAAGGTGAAAAGTGCGTGGTAAAGAGGTTTTTCTATTGGCGCGTGTAAATTATAGCGCCCCGCGCTGAAACCAAATGGCTGCCCATTTGGCTTTAGTGACTTCTGTCAAATCTTTTGTTTACTTTTATTTATTCAATTGTTTATGCCAAATTATCATGGCAAGTTCAATCGTTAGATTGAACAGCACGTTAAAATAATAGACTTTATTATCAAAATGAATATTCGTTAATTCAAATGTTGCGCGCATTGCGCCCATTTTACGGTAGACGAGATGGCCCTTCACAGCCGACTCTTCAACGTTTGGTGCCCAAATGTGAGATGACCGGTTCTGTTAACAATCAGCCAACACCCGTACGTTCAGCAGAACCCAAGGCAGTACTCTAAAAGTGATCTTAACATAGGCGGATCTGTGCGGAAGAGTCATTGAAAATTGGTGCACCCGGATCCGTTCCACCGTAAGAAGCCGAGGCGGACATTTGAATGTCATATACGAAACTTAATGGCATGCATGCGCCTTTCAAATAAAAAATAATTTTGTCAACCTCACGCACAGCTTGTTTTATTCCAATTCAACATCTACCCGCCCTTATTGAAAATCCCTTTACTTTGGAGGAATATTGTTAGGAATAATTTCTAACAGCAGATGGGGCAAATTTGTGCATGCCAATACTGTTTATGTTAAACTATCCAGTTAACAGAACAGTTGAATAGCCTGCGCAACTCACTCGGCATCGAATGGTACTGCGAAGACTGCCAGAAAAATCTTTCATGCAGGTCTGAGTCTGAAGCTTATCACTCAAGCTACTCATAATCTATTGCAAGACATCAGTCACGAACTAACGAAAACCTTCCGCGAAGAACTAGCCCAAATGGAAACATCGTTGGAACTAAGCGACCCTTTCATGGAATAGTGTCTGAAAAGACAAGACAGTGTCTTTAAAGATTTTGAACACAAAAACCAAGACCTCCAAAACAAAAACAAAAATCTTTAGTAAAGACTTGTACAAGGTATGAACACATACGAACTAAAAAGCCTAACGTCGTCTTTGGAAATAGTTGGCTTACCCAATGTTAGCCCAAAAGACATTCACGGTGCCGTTACAGCCATAGCGTCCAAATTAGACATGGACATCGATGATGTGCTTTCGTCAACACGCTTAGTTGGATCTAAGGACAAGCCAAGTCCAATTCTTATCGAGATAAAAATCGTTAATAAACGATGTCTAATGATGTTCAATCTGGTAGAGAGAAATTGTTAACCCTCGGACAATCAATACCAACCATCACCCCAGGCGGATATTTATCAGGGAAGCTTTTACAAAGCATCTTAAAACATTATTATACAATGCAAAAACCTCATTGGGTAAGAACAATAACTATGGTGTAAAGTATGCGCCAGGAAAACTAACAACAGCAAAATTTGTTACATTAGTTCAAAACTTGATATCGATAAATTAACCAAACTAGTGAATAACAAATAAACACATTTTTGTAAAGGAGTTAAGTAGATGCATTTCTGACGTCGAAAGTAAACAAAATTTCTTGTTGATCTGTGAATATTGACCTAAAAATCATGTCAACATACACAAACTCTTATCTTTTAACACTAAGCGAGCACTGATTAATGTGTTGAATAATCGATTACACTAGAATCGAAACAATACTAAACCTAGTAATTAAGTCTTACATTGACCATATATTCGCACGATTTCCAACATTATATCCGTGTACGGCAGTGCTAGACGTCGTACTGACGGATCAGCTTGCCACAGCTTTTGTCGGCTACGATAACGAAGCGCCTAACCATATACAACATGTTACCAGACTATTAACTAATCGCTACAAAATGCGGGAAATACTTAAGGGTGTAGA
Organism: Eumaeus atala; assembly: GCA_017140195.1. NCBI lineage: Eukaryota > Metazoa > Arthropoda > Insecta > Lepidoptera > Lycaenidae > Eumaeus > Eumaeus atala. Next base: position 12,390 of record JAFELO010002118.1, read on the forward strand.
ATGGGCGAATACTGACAATATGAGTATTGGGTTTCCCCCTAATGACATTTACGATTTCATTAATTCTTTTCTGAATGAATATTTCCCTTGAAATAGCATCATCTTCTGACACCAAAAATAATGATGATGTTCCAATCCAATTTGAACTGCCTTGGATTGACAAAAACGTTTCACGATTGCGTAAAAAACGCGATGAACTATTTGCTAAATGAAGGCGAGACCCCAGTAACTCTAAAGTAAGATTAGACTACAATACGACCCGCAACACAGTTCATAAAGTTTTAGAAAGTAATTCCTTTTACTTTCAAAATTTAAATTCTATATAAACTACATTCAAAATAATTTTAAGGATACTAGAAAAGTGTACAAAATTGTAAATCAAATGTTAGGACGAGTGAGTTTATCAATTGATGTTGCTGTGTTAAAGGCTTTTGAAGGGCAAGGCATCAGTATAAAAAAAATGCAGATAATTTTGCGAACGCATTTAATGAAATAGTTAAGAATACAACACATACGTACAGTGCAAATCTAATTGACCCGATATCTTATCGTAAGCCATCTGATCCTAGTGTATATTTCCGAAAAGCATTATCTGAAAAGATTCACGGAATTATAAAAAAATTGAATTCAAAAAAGTCATCTGGCAGTATTCGACATAAAACAAACGGGTTCGGGATGACGCTCAGCTATTGTTTACTTAATCAATCGTAACACCAAAAGTTGCGTGTATCCTGACAAACAAAAAGTAAGGTTGTGTGAGACCAGTCCATAAGAAGGGTAGGCGAGATGACTTGTTAAACTATCGCCCCATTACACTGCTGTTTGAAAAGAGGGGGGGTCTGGCCCCCTATCGTCTACAAAAGACAAAAAGCCTTCGTAGTCAGTCGAACTGTAGAGGCTGGACTAGTGCCGCCAATCAGTATTAAGTCCATCCGAAAAAAAATATATGCTGTTTTATAAGCGAACAAATATACGAATTTTTCAACAAACGCCTTACAATTTACAAACATCAGTACGGGTTTCAGGCTGACAAAGGTACAAACGAGCTCTTCCTCAACTTGTCTGATCAAGTCAATGCCTAAAAAATAACTAAGCCAAATAATGCAAGTGCTGACACTTTTTATGGATTTTTCCAGGGTATTCGATATCCTAAGGCAAAATTTCCTAGTACGCAAACTCGATGATTGCGGTATACGTGGTCCCCTACTGGATAGGTATCAACAATAACTCAATAGTCGGTCCTCTACAGTTAAGATCGACAACGATTATCGTCGTCCTATCATATAAACAGAGGGCATCGCACAGGGGTCTGCATTAGGTCCCTTGCTCTTTCTGTCATATTTAAGTGACACGAGTAATGTAATTGGACAATGTACTTGTTACCAATTCGCAGATGACATGTCTTTTGTCAGCTGATTTAGACCCTACGTTTCAAATCACTTTTGAACTAGTGTCATGATGCCAGGACTCGTTATACTTGTAAAACTTAACTAGTAATTATTCAATCCCCATATAACACAAAAAAATATACTCAATCACTGCATCTTGTAGCACATAAACACACTTGTCTTCATAAACTTGGCTCAAATCCAAACGTAATGTGTGATTACTTTTTTTTGTTGTCGCGAAGAAACGCATTCACCGGCCCAGGGTGGGGTCCAGTGGTGTGTGGGAGTCGCGGCAGATGATAGTGCCGAATACCCACAAAAACCACCGCGAGTGCCATCAGTGCCGCCATTGGTGAGATGACCAGGAACACCAATAACCAGGGCACCTCGACGGCTAGTCAGCAATTTAAGGGACCAACTCCACCTCCACAGATGGGGTTGCCCAGCTCTACAGGATAACCCCACCGACTTTGGGACAGTGCAATGGGGTGAGGTTCCCATCCTCGCCAATGCCTCTGCTTATAAGAGGGGTGCAAAGATCCCCCCCGGTTCAATTGGCTGCGCCTGGGCTCACCCCAGGCTACTAAGCCCCACCGCCACGAGAAGGCTTGACCCATGGTGGGAAATGTGTGATTGCCCTACCATAGATGTTGTTGATACCCACACTTATCTAAGTCTACAAATTGACAGTAAATTTAACTGGCGTGATCATATTAACCACGTATGTACAAAAATAAGGCAATTTCTGGCAAATACCGTATAAAACTAAATTGATGTTCAATTCTTTGGCAGAATCCCATGTTTGCTACTGTCTCAGCTGCTAAGGATTTACCTACAAAAGTTATTTAAATCTAATTCTTAGTCTACGAATAAGAATTCTCAAAAACATAGGTCCTAACAAAATTAAGGACCAGTTTAAAGGCGACCATAGAAAACTCTTTAGCTATTATCGAATCTTACCCGTTCACCTTAACGTCGAATATAATTTGCCAATTCGATATTTTTCCAATAATGAACGAATTAGAAAAGTAATCGAACACCCCATATGCACACGAGCTATTGCACGAAACTGGTTACGACGCGCGCGCACAATACGTACGGCAAGCGGACCGCTGCATATCTTGTACCGCGGTTAATTAACAGGCTACCCCCAGATTTACGTGATAGTTTTTATATATACACCGAAAAAAATTAAACAAACCCTAGAGTCATACATGTTGATTAATTTAAATAACGACACTAACATAAATGCATATATTTAAACTCGTAACACGTAAACATCTTATCTTATTTTTTTGACATTTAAATTTATATAAAAATTTATATTGTAAATTATAACTAACAGTCTACTATTCACTATGTCAACTAGGATAGCATAAATACAAACCCATACGTGATTTTTTTAATGTTATCTACTAACAAATGTTATGTGTGACTTCTATTTAATTATAGTAAAAAACAAAAAAAAAAAAAATATGAGACAAAAATTGTAATACTACAAAATATTCAATAATATAAAGTTATAAATTTCAGAAGTAATAATTTCAGAAGGATTAAATAAAACATAGAATTAAATGTATCTTTTTATTAACCTTATTCTTATTTTGGAATTACATTACTTTTTTCTCGGGCGTAGAAGACACCTCGTACGAGGGTACTCGTGCTTTTCTGGACAATCTTAGGTCCACCACAGATTTACTGTTCCTCCCCCCAAATCTCCCACTCTTCCTCATTATCCATCTGTCCCCCTTCACCTTTGTCGTCCTCTTTGTCTGCGTCGTCCAGGTTAGCGTTTCCGCTCATCACCTTGTTGACTTTCTTCATCCATGCCTTCGAATGCTCCTTGTGGAATCTTCGAACTAAAAGATGGCGTCCATCTGGAATAATTACAAGAAATAGCTGTGTGCTCAGGTGTGATTGCTATGCTGATGCGTTTAGTACTCAGCAATGACGTTATCGCCGGCTAAGCCACAGGCGGGAACGAAGTGCTGCGGAGCTATACTACTCACCAATGATGGTATCACCGGCTAAGTCACAGGCGGGAGCGAAGCGCTGCGGAGCCAATTCTACTCAACAATGACGGTATAGTAAGCCTTCAGTATGACTACCACTGTACGTTGAGCAGATGCACATGTACGCAGTTGTATAGGTGCTGCGGGCGAAGCTGCTCGCCGATGACAGTATCATCAACCGAAGTTCAAGGCGGGAGCGAAGCGTCGCGGAGCTGCCATACTCACCGATGACGGTATCGTCAGCCTTCAGTATAACTGGCACCTGCATGTTGGGCACCTGCACGTGTATGCAGTTGAACAGGTGCTGCGAGCGGAACTGCTTGCCGCTGAACGGTTTCAGGAACACCTCACACTTCTCGCGCGTCGGCAGGAACGGGACGCCGTAGACCTGTAACACAATACCAATGTCACACGGAAAGTTAAAAGTAAAATTAAATTTCATATAACGAAAGCCTTCTTGGAGTCAGTCAAAAACCGAAAAGCCAGATGCTTTTCGGTTTTTGAATGGTAAACAAAACATGGTAACGTAACCGGGCTTCGAGTCACCTAATAGTTCGGAATAAAACTTCGGTCTAAGCGGGCTTAGCTTTTCTATGTATATGTGTATTCGAAGTTATGTCTGTCTGACTGTCATGTCATTGGATATTAAAACCTGTCAAAGAGGCGGATAATGAGCCACTTTATTACGACACGGCTAGCTTTATTGAGTAACGTATGACGCCGAACACTTTCTGGCGAAATTTCACTCAGCCGTATTCAATCCGGCTAATCGTTCTCCCGCCACAAAACAGAACGATTTTATTTTTGAAAATGGCTAGCCGTAATGTACTACGATTATTTATACAATTTGGCTACGACATATGCGTATGGTTTCAATCAAAGTAATACCGAAGTGTAAGCAAAAAGTATTTTTAAATAAAAATTGAAGCTTGTAATATTTGTAGAAAAAGAGGTTTCAGTGAATTATTTTTGTCGCATAGGAAGACAAACGAGCAATCGGAGCCTTTTCACGACTACCGTCGCTACAGATATCCGCATCCGCATGCAAAGTGTTATTGGGATTTTTTAGTTTCTAATAATAGTCCGAAGTCAGGAAGTTAGGCGGTGTTAACCTCCCTGCCTCGGATACGTTAAGCCGTCTTTCCTCCTATCTCCTGATTTTTCTCCGGTTGTGTCGGATTGTAGTCCCATCGGAATATGAGATGGAGGGAACAGACAGTGCACTTGTTCACCATAATAAGTCCTGCACAGTTGGCTAGTCTCTATAGACATGGCCACCGTAGCCGAAATTCGGTTAGGACGACATTATTTTCATGCAGATGGAACCCCTTATCCTATAAAAAGATAGCAATGTACTCGCCCGCAGCACGCCGCCGTAGCTGGTCTCCGGTATCAGCTGTCGCGCCAGACATTCGCTTACAATCTGAAGCAACAGAGTTTTGTCACTGAACAAAAGTGTAAATAAAAAATCTCGCCTGAACCACACACACTACTGAAGTTATGGGTAATGCTTTTCGAGAATTTGTTTGCATTATATATATATATATACCATACACATGTACGTATGTGCCTATTTGGACCAAGAGGTGCCTTAAAAGGGCAGGTTTTTTTGGCAAATTGGTGAAGTTCAAGTTTGTTTTCTTACCTTACCACATCAAGTAGAGTCAAATCAAATTGTAGATATTTAAATTATGCTTCCAAGAATGTATATGCAGTTCTAATTTAACAGAAACTAAAAAAAATATATTAAAAAACAAAATCCCGACTGCTAACTAAAAAGAAAAAAACATGGCTTCTTGATAAGTAACGGACCCCCACTGTACAAGACTAGTTTCTTGTCAGTCAGCAGTTTTTTCTTCTTTTCATTACTTATGTATTTGTTGGGAAGAAATTATAGAGAGAACATTTACGAGTACGACACTAAAACACCAAAAGGAGGAGGAAATGTCGTGTTGATGGCAGCTGGTTGAAAGTTACTGTGCATATGACGCTTGAAATGGTACACAAACACAACGGGAGGTAGCGGCATAACATTTATAAATGTTTGTCACTTACACGGCATAAAAAATAACTTATATTTGGTATGTTGTAAGTATATATACGCGAAACTTATGAGTACAACGAAACTACTTTTACGGATTTCATCTCGGTTTATGTATTTAACTAGTCCGACGTTTCAGTAGCTTTATACCAACCACGGACACGGGTGGATTAAACAGAAACAACTGAAAAAAGAAACTTGTGTTTGTAATGATGAAGTTTACGAGAATGTTACCACTCATTACAACAAAACTACTTTTACGGAATTTATCGGGGTTTATTAAATCATTTAACTACTGTGATTAGTTTAAAATACTTCACTGTAATATTCGCGTAAACTTGTTTGTTTTGTTAATTAACCAGAAATTTCTATATTTATGTTCGTGAGTTTTGTAGACACTTCTTGCCCAACCTTTTTTTTTTTGTTTTATTGACAGGTGGACGACAATCCAATCCTACGAGTTAGGAGACCCTAAAGCCGGCCAAGTGCGAATCGTACTCTCCCGAAGGGTTCCGTACCATTTAGCAATGAGAAATAAAATATGTTTCTTGTAAGTGATAATAAATAATAATAAAATTATTTTTTTGATTTTTCGTAATTGGAAGCGGCTTTTGCTATTTGTCTCTAATTATCCGTGTGTAGCATTACGTACACATTTAAGGAAGAGATAATGCCATGTTGCATAGGAGGAGGTAGTGCCATGCTGCATAGGTGGGGGTAGTGTCTTGCTGCATATTGGGAAGTAGTGGCATGCACAGTGCAAGACACTACATACTCCTATGCAACAAAATTGGGCCGGTACGACCGAGGAAGTACCTCTCGCTCACATGATGCCGCCGTAAAAAGACACCCACGGTGTGGCGTTCGTGCAGTTTGTGAGTAGCAGTAGCATCTGCGTAACAATCATGCGAATGTCCATGGGCGTCAATAGTCATCAAAATTTTCTCGTTTGCCCCCTATGCATTAAAAGAAGTTCGGAGAGGGGACTTTTTGCTGTTGCTTTAATAACGTCTTCAATCTTGGGGAGGATCGCAAAAGCGTCGGGCCTCCACACTGCTTGCACTACGTGGCGTCACACAGAGGCTTCGTGTCGTAGTGGGCCGGCAGCGAGTGTGGAGCCCAAGAGAGGACACCAATGGCCTGGGCGAGACTCACCGGCTGCACGGCGGGCACCAGCTTCTTGAGCTGCTCCCGCACCTTGTTCCTCGCAGTCACCTCCTCCGTCTGCGCGCCCGACGTGTCCATCTCCAGGGCGTTTATGTGCTTCGTCACCTGGTTAAGTAGTTAGTGGAACTGCTCACTACGAGGCTGGAACGAGCCTTGTCGTGGCAGTGGGTCTCGGCGGCCTGCAGTGAACCCAGACTTCAGGCGAAGCCAATTAAACCAGTTTTTATATAATATGGAGGTAAACGAGCAATCGGAGCCCATTTACGACTACCGACGCACATGGACATCCACATAATTACTATGCCAATGCGTTGCCCTCTTTTTCACCCTCCCCATTAGGCCACCGGCTATTCTCAAACCGCACGAAATGCGTCAGCGAAGGTATCACTTTACGCCTGTTTCATGCGAGCGGTAGGTACCTCCCCGTTCGTGCCGGCACAATTCGCTCATATGAGCGCTATGCTGTCGCTATGGTGGCCCACTGGTACGGATAAATGAAAGCGGCGCGCATATGCGGATGTTCGTTGGAGATGGTAGTCAATAAACAGCTTCAATTCTTTCCTCGTATACTATAAAATAGTCATTTTTCTCATATATAGTCCATGAGGAATTAAGTTGAGTGAATCTACTACATATTTGCACGCGTAAATGTCAGAACATGTTGGAGACCTCTTAATCAATCCATCTATTTATGTACCCATAATCGAGCAAATAAAACTCTTTCTTTTCCTTCAGAGAGATCACAAGGCGCAGAGTAGGCGGGATCGGCGGAGTGCCGCCTGCATTTCAC
>JAFELO010002118.1:19805-40643 GCA_017140195.1 Eumaeus atala
CCCCCCGTGCGGCCTACGACGCGGCGACGGCACGCGAGCTCACCTGCTCCGTGATGAGACCGGCGTAGCGGTTGCACGCTGTCTGTATGATCTTCACCGGCATGTTGTCTAGCACTGGAACGGAAATGGATGCAATATCACCAGTTTTTAGGGTTCCGTAGCGAAGTAGCAAATCCGTTGTTTCGTCATGTCCGTCCGTTGTCCGTATGCCACAGACGTTTGACACGGATATCATCGGTACTGGTTCGGAATTGGATGTTTGGAATTTGGTAGGTGTATTTTTTTAACCACTACCAAATGATTCAACAAATAACATTATTAAGGGTAGCCCTTTATACTTGTAACTGAGGGATGGGGAATAACTGAACAGGTCTTTCGAACTGATATGGAGGTTTCTAAGAATTTCTTTTAATTACACCAACGCTCTGCGATAAAGTCGCTTCTACAGTGGTAAAAATTGTGCAATAATTTCTGCAGTTACATAATGGTTTGCTTTGATTTTTTTTTTCCCACCCTTTGGTCACATGTAGTTTTTATATCGATCTTATAACAATTCAGTAAATCTAAAGTAGCCTACGTTTATCACAGATGATTCACACAAGGATAAGGATGCAGTTAAACAATCACATGTTTCCTCTTTATAATATTAGTATAAAAGTGCGTCGTTTGTAAATACATTTTTTTAAATATTTTATACATTTTATACGCCGTATTACACTACGGCTAGCCATTTTGAAAAACAGGGCCGTTTTATTTTGTGGCGAGCCAACGATTAGCCGCATTGAATAGGGCTGAGTCAAAAAAAAAAAGTCAATATTCAATATAAATTCATTGAAATAAAGTGAATCATTATCCGCCCTTTTGACAAGTTTTAGTAGTTCCTAAGCGATGCTTGACAATGACGTCCATTGTAACATACAGAGAAATGAAAGAGGTTAGATAGATAGGTTTGAAGATGTAGGCGGGAGCGTAGCTTCAGACTAAGCCTTCCTGGTTGGGTTATTTTTTATTTGCACTAAAAACAATAGGCCTAATTTCATAATGGTACCGATCACTGCCTAAAATCAAGATATTTAATAAGGCTAAACGTCAGGAGTCGTATTCAACAACGTCTCGCTATGTCAATCCGGCTAATCGTCAACCCGCGACAATGCAGAAACAAAATGGCCCAGTTTTTGAAAATGGCTAGTCGTAATGTTATATGACGATTTGTACAACACGACTATGACATACAATATACATTTATTACTGAAGATTAAAGAGTAATGTAATTAAGTGCCACACTGGAGATGACGTATTTCTTTAAATTTAGGGGCAGTAGGACGTCACATCTTGGTTGTATACCCTGGAGTGTCCTACAGCTCCCAGTGTGGTCGTGTCGGATGTCCACGCATACTCACTGGAGTCCTCGGGTCGCGGATGCTGCTTGAGGTCCTGGAAGCTCACCTCCCCGCTGCCCCCGGCCTTCTTGTGACAGGCCCGTATGAGCTCCAGGTCCGTCTCGTGCTTGTGCTTGAAGCGATAGTGCTTGCTGAGCAGGAAGCAGCAGTCGGGGATAGCGGGATAAGGGTCATCGACCACGATGCGAAGGCGCTCTTCTATAGCCTGGGACAGGTTTAAATACCATATACCTAACATAGATATTGAAGTTTATTGCTAAATAAGCTATAATTAAGCCTCGCGGTAGTGACAAGATCTCTTGATCACATACGAACGTTAAGTGACAGCTATGCTGACGCGTTTCACACGGTTTCTGAGCTTCCAGTGGCACATTAGTGATAGCAACACAGATGCATAACGCGTATGGTTATAGAGATAATAATAGCTCAAACAGTAGCTTGTTTGTGGAAGATCGTACCGGTTCCCCACCGTATTGTCTGGTTTGTGAGTTTCCGGTGTCTCACTAATGGTAGCAAATAGCAGCACATCTGCATAGCCTATATGCTTATAGCTTAGCTTCCAACTTAGACTTAGCTTCCAAGCTCAAACAGCACCTTGTGGTTGGTGACTGAGCACAGATCCTCCACCGTTTCGTATGGTTGTGAGTTTCCGGTGGCCCACTATGGGAAGCAACTGGAAACACCTCTGCATGGCGTATATGCAGATGTTGTCGGGCGCGGTAGGGTTATGCTAGTAAGTACCAGGAGAACATAAACCAAGCGGAGACTTACCTTTCCCAGCTCAAACAGCAGCTTGTTGTTGGTGGCCGAGCACAGGTCCTCCAGCCCCGTGTATATGTCATGCATCTCGTACAGCAGGTCGTTCCGAGTCATCACCACCATCTGCAGAACAAACAGCGCCCTGCGGTTTCACCCTTGCATCTAGTGTCGGTGTGCGGATACCCCCTATTTGGGTTTCTGATACGCCATTACTATATTATAACTGTTATTTATGTTTGTCTATACCAACAACATAAAGTGGAAACATTTGATTGTTTGTCTGCATTGTATAGGCTACGAAACTACGGGACCGATTTGAAAAATTCTTTTAACATTAGAATGTTAAATTACTCAAATCGGTCCAGTTGTGATAACATTTAGGCTATAAAACATGTTCTGAAAACTTTTGATAATTATGAAACTTCGATAATGCAAGCAAATGCACTGTGAAAAAAAATAATTAAAGTAAATCCTTATTCCGCTGTAGAAATTATCGACAAATATCTGTCTCATAACATTTAATTTCTTGTCCTTACCGTCTTGGTAATTGAATGATCATTACCGTAAATTCATATGTCTATTATCAATGAATTCTTGCCACATTTAGTGAAATATTCGTGCGTTTGGAAATCAACGTATTTTTGGCATATTTCGTGAAATATCCGGAGCAGGGGTGGACCGATAATAAATAATAAATAAATATTAAACATAAATAAATAAATAACCCGCATACTCCACTGCTATTTGCGAAGTGGTAGGTAGTAGTATTCTCTAATATGAACCGTATCTGTGGCTGAATGGGTGCTTGCTCTTGTCACCAATCTCTATCACCAATCAACATGACGCACTACTTTAGCCATAGGCAAACCAAACTCAAGAAACAACGAGTGTGCTTTAAACCATACCACCGAAACTTCAGTTATACGAAACGTAACTGACCATGAAAGAAAGACAGAAATAAAATGTGTACTCTCGCTTTTGCCACTACAGTAATGTACAAAACTGTATCACTCTATACCTATCGTCACTAAGTTATATCTCTTTCCCAACTTCCGTTCGTCTCGCCTGACCATACTTTTCGCAACTCTCGTCCCGCATTTAAAAGCTTATACCGCTAGTCAAGTTTACGTAAGGACATAAGGAAGGTGTTGAAGTGAAACACTTCAAGAATATATATTTACTAGCAGTCCGTCCCGGCTTCGCACTGATGTTTCACACAACATATTACAAAAATACATGATATACAAAAATACAAAATTTATGAATTTTAAGTTTGGCATCGTAATCATTACACTTTACAAGGAAACAAATTAAATTTCTGACAGGACAACGTTTGTCGGGACAGCTAGTTACTTTGGCTTTCTTTCTCACACTTCTGGTTACATTGTTAAAACTTTCTGTATGATCAAAGTGTTACATCGCCTATGTCCACCACATATGTGGGATTGTAATGGTAAAAAAAAATTCAAATCGGTCCAGTAGTTTTGGAGCCTATTTACAACATAAATATAGATTATCGTGATGACTAGCATGACTGAGGACGACTTACCTTCTCCTTTGGCATAGGTGCAGGTGGTATTTTTATTGCTGTATTTCTCATTGCCTTTAGCTTGGATTGTTTCTTTGTTGATTTTTTACTAAGTTTATGCCCAATCACCTGTCGAAGACAAGTTTAATTAACAAAGAAATGTTTTTATACTACATTTTCATGACCAGCAACACCCTTGGATATCGTAAGTTGATGTTGGTCTTCCTTCCCTACAATGGAGTGCTGGAATTTGTAAATCACATGTAAAAGAACATAAACTCTGCAATGGTATCATGCGAATGATATGTACCTACACAATTCAGCTGCAAAGCAGCATGGCACTACTATTTACTAGGAGAACAGGTGAGATAGAGAGAAGAGTACATACTAATTATGAGTAAAGAAACTTCTACTAACTACTAAACAAAATCATGATAAGATTTAAATAGACTTTTTTACGCATGAGGGGAAATTTCTAAAACGTGCAGGCCTGTTGGCTATTAAGACATCTGCACATTTTCATATGCTAAGAGGTAGGACAGAGCAAACCAAACCAGGCTGGCAACACCAGGTACTCACATGAAACATACACAAAAATGATATGAACGCTGCTAATGAACAGAATTGTTTGAAAGATTTGAACATGTTCATATCTTCTGGTTGTGTAGTTTTTTATGCATAATTATAGTCAATGTGCTTTCAAATCCTTCTTGGCTAGGACAAGCAAGCTTGCTACTTTATTTTTTAAAGAAATATACTTACATAAGGTGCTCGGGAGGGGAAAAAAGCATGTAGTCGAATTTTCCCTTTTGCTTTGTTATTAATAGTTTCAATGCACTCCCTAGGATCAACATTATCTATTATATTTATGTAGAAAGTTTTAGATCCTTTGCTAGCAGGTTCAAAATTGAGACCTTCAAACTTTACATTTAACATCTTCAACAGAATGGCTATTGCTTGCTTAGCGCTCAGCTGAAATAATAAATAGAAATTGATTACAATAAAATTGCTTTTGTGGGTTTTGTCACAGTTCATTTAATTATTCAACTAGTCCAGACCTTGCAGAACCTTTACAGCAAACCAAGGTTGCTGATGGACCTAGATGTGATGTTATTAAATGTATGTAATGAATCATAATTACCCAGTTGTTCCTATTGTACTGTGCCCACACTAAAATAAGCAGCTTATTTGAGTGAGGTTATATGTGGCATTAAGCAAAGCTATGACTATATTTTTTTATAGAATAGGGGGCAAACGAGAAATGGGAGTCTTTTACACAAACCACCTACGACCATGAACATCCACATAATTACTATGCAGATGTGTTGCCCTCATTCACTGCAGTATTATGTGACACATGGCCTTGTATTAAAAATAGAGTTCAAACTTATCAAAGTTAATGAATTAATAAACTGAGAATGTGTTACTTAGTTGGCATTATAGACAATATTTATAGCACCATTTTGAGTAAATTGTGAGAAAGGTAAACAAAGTTTTGGTGTCTTTATTTATATACATCAACCCAGCCCACAAAACTAGCTTCGCTCTCGGTGTGATAACCCATTATAAATGCCCAATTGTATATTGAGATAAAATCTAAACTAAAAAATCAATGAATTGGTTTTTTTGCATGGATGTGCTAATCTATATCTAATAATAAAATAGTCTACCAGTAGGATTTGAAAAAATAATTTTATATATGAAGAACCTTATAGGCTAGGTATTATCTTGACGCTATGGCAACCAAAATGAAATTAAGACATTTTAATTGTGTTAACTATGCCGGTAAGTTATCACCGTTTTATTAAAAATATATTGATTGTGATTAAGTAGTGTGGTCGTCTGTAATTATGATGATAAAATGCAACCTAATGAAGACATAAATTTAGACAAACTTATTATTTTGTGTAAATTAATGCGATTCACGTCAATTTGGCGCTACCAGAGATTGTAAGTTTGTATGATTAAAAATTACCTTAACAGGAAATCCTTCCACTCCTATTATGTCCATCTTATAAGATTAACAAATTCCTTTCAGATTTAATTATTAAAATAACAAGATCAATTACAATTTATGAACTTAATTTTTTAACAATCTCAGATTCCCGCATCCGAAAATTTAACACCAAACATTAGTGACACTTCACATTTGACATATTTTTCCTTCTTCGCCACATTTCGAAATTTTTGGTTAAAACCTAAAATTGCAAAATCGTTTGTATATTTAGGTCTTAGATCATTCAATATGATCTAAGACTTAGGTACATGAAAAATGAATTTAAATCTTAAACTCTAAGATCGCTACAATTGAAGTTCGAAGGAGAACGATGAGAACTAAATATTTCACTGTCGCGTCTGCTGGACTTAAAAGACAGAGCGGACTCAAGTCAATGTACATATGGGATAGTCTATATGGATAACATTTTCGAGCAACAGACGGTAAGTTGTCTAAGATAATGTAGCCATGGTTTTGATTAGATTATAATTTAGCCGATTATTGAATAGCCTTATAAAATATTGAAGACGCTAAAGTTGGAATATTGTGGGGCGTTGTTAGGTAATTAGCAAGTTTTCCGCAACTGGTACTTAAATGTATCGTTATTTAACTATTGATTCAAAAGTTACGGATTCAGACTACAAATAAAAAATATTCATTGAACATTTAAAATTCTGCCTAATAAATCGGTATCGGTATAAAAATAACTGACAGGCTTATGGCAGTGGTCGATAAACTTTTCTTTTATTTCTTGACCCATTTTATAGGTTTTCATCATGTCATCCGTACATACAGACTATAGAAGTTGGCTCATGGCAGATTCGCTAATTTTAAAGAAATCATCGAGTAGTACACCTCCATGGATGACATTCTTGGGCACTGGTGGATCTAGGTTTGATGGGGCTCAACGTCACCCTGTGCTATGTATGATATGGCGCCCTAATTTTGGGTCTAAGATTTAAATCGTACTATTCTCTATAGTATATCTCTCGACATCCACAGAATTGCTTATGCATGTGTTGCCTTGCCTTTGCCTCCGATGTATTCTGTGAGTGTGAGGTACACCTCCGGATTTACGTCGGTCTAATTCGGCTGCAATGGAGTGACACTACCTCCTATTAATATATATTTCAATTTCTTTTACTACTGGTATATAATTATAGTCTGTAATAGATTAGCCATTGCAAAATGTTTACAGGACTACTATCCCTATTAATTACTGAACTCTTTACTTTGTTACGTTTCGGTACCCACAGAGTTGCCGCGGTCACGGACAGACCTCTAGTAAAGCAATTCTTCTGAATCTATGATTTTGATAGCAAAACCGACACTGAAAAATAAAGGTTTACTAACCCTGAGGTACACTAGTGAGGGAATAAAAGTACACAAATAAATTAGAAAACATATATTCAAATCTCACGTACGGATATAATATAAAATTGTCATACACATTTATAATTGCAATAAAAAATGCATGGTTAAATCGATATCGATAAATACTCTTGAACAAAACTCTGGACATCGCACAGATACTGGAATGACGGATCGGTGGATACAAAAATATTCTATTTCATAAGACACTCATTGAATACGAGCCTTTGGCCATTTAACAGTTATGTTAGCGATAAAAAAAAAACTATAAAATACATTTTAGTACCCGTAACTCTCACACCCAATTATTTGTGACTATTTTTAAGGCAAATCGGTTTATGAGTATACTGTGCGATTCAGCCAGTCCTCGAGGGAAAACGTAGCGTAGTCTCCTCCGGATGACCTGCCCTTGAACGTATCTGTGAAAAAATAAACAAATTAGCGTCCAGTAGTGATGTGTTGAGACATACAGTTAGTAAGCATGGTGCAGAGCCATCTACAAGTAATCTTCAATATTAATACCAATAAATAGCTCTAAATGTAGTAAAATTGTTTGTGGTCAGATCTGTACTAAACAAAATTACAAATTATTATTATTAAAACCATTAAGTCAACTTTAATTTAACTGATACAAACAATTTATTTTATAGACACACCAAACCATGAAGAGCACTTTTATTATAAAATGTGAACACTGGTATATATAGACAATAGATTTGAATTTAGAAAACACAGCGCCATCTATTGAGGTGTGTTGTGTCTAAGTGTACTGCGAGCATCGACATACAAATCTAGACGTGGCCTGTGTATGAAAACTCATTAAAGCTTATAACGCCAGGGCACATCCAGTTGTACATGGACGTGTGATAGCACATATGGTATACTTGTCTGCGTCGTCGGCTCACGGCACTTGAAGCTCTCGTTCCAGGTTCTCAAGCGGTTCGTTGTTAGCTGTTTTGGTATTATAAAAATGTGAATATGTCATGTTTTTCATTGCAAAAACGAGGTGGGCAAAACGACAGTCAGGTCGCTTGTGCTAAGTGACTCCAAAGTATGGACGAATATACACCTCCCCCTAATACATAAATAACCTCTCTAGTTGCAGTTAATAAGAAACAATTGAACAAACAAAACATTGATATATAATATGCAGTAGAGAATATTACTTTATTTATGACTAAACAATGTCTAATGTCGAGGTTTAATTAAAACATCGACGGTTCTGTACCCATATATTCATAACAATTTCATAATCGTTTGCGTCATTAGCCGTCCACTGCTAGACATATTTTCATATTATTTTATATATTATATTCAAGTATGTACTTTTTATCTCTGTAATGTTTCTAGCGGCTTAAATTGCCCTTGATACGTAGGGGCACTGTGTCTAATGCTTCATATCACCATGTCGAGTCCCTCGATGACCCATGTTATTGTTAGGACAGACGATGGTTACGCCCTGGCCGTTTCTCATTGCACACACCTGTCGGGTGCCATTCATATACTGATTACACGGTAGCTACGCCCTTACTGTTTCTTTCTGTAATCAGTTGTCTCTGTTGCAGTTGTCTGCAGAAAGTTGTATCTGTCGACAATTGTCTGTAGACAGTTGTATAAATAGCTATGTGCTGTTACTTTTCCATCATGTCAGGTCACTTAGCTTTGGGCCCCACATTATTAATGCACTCTGATAGATACTCTAGATGTTTCTCTCTGTAAAGAGTTGTGTCTGTAGAGAATTATCTCTGTAGAAAGTTGTCTCTATGGACAATCGTCCCTACAGACAGTTGTCTTTATAGACTGTTTTCTCTGTACATAATCGTCTATGTAGCTAATTATCTACGTAGAGAGTTGTATATGTAGACAGTTGTCAATGTAGACAGTTGCCTATGTAGACAGTTGTCTATGTAAGACAGTTGTCTCTATAGGAAATTGTCTCTATAGACAGTTGCGCAGAGTTATCTGATACTGCAACTCACCTATCATAGTCTTGAGCCGCACGGCGCACATGATGAAGTCGTTGAAGTGTATGAAGCCGCCACTCGAATATCTGCCATTTAACGTTCATACATTATAAAAAAAAAAACAATGCAAAACCCGCCCATAGTCACTTTAGCTAACATTAAATAACAATCGGGATGGATCTCTCCTATCTGCGGAAAAGGAGGGGGGTCCAGTCCCCTATCGACCACAATCTCGCCTAGACCATCGCCCGAAGTGTCTTATAATAACCAATGAAGCTGCACTGGACACTTCCATCAGCATACAGCAGAAATAAAATGACCGTTATAATTATTGAACATAAAAATAACGTTTCCTGTATGGACTCCCTTAAATAAATATTTTATTGTTTTTTTAATATTTGTTTTTATGTTCGCAACAGACATGCATCATGGGTGAAAACTTCAACAGTTTAGCTATCACGGTTCACAAGATACAGCGGGGTATTAATAATTGCGTTCGGTTCTTTTACCCTTTGATTAGGGATCCGTAAAAACCAACAGAGTTCATGCGAACCGATCAGAGAGAATGCTTTATATGAGTGAATCTGGATGATGTCCACCAACAAGTCTGGTCTAGACAGTATCTTATACACAAGCATATAACACTAACTGGTGTTAAAAAAAACAAGCGCAATTCGTGTTTAAAGAAAAGAAAATGTTTTAAATACCTTATTGATGTTTAAAGTTTACGCGAGTTACAATAAAACTACTTTTAGGGATTCTATCGCGGTATCTTTACAGCAACCATTGTCACGGGTGGACCATGGTTGCTGTAAAGCTCCTGAAACGTCGGTCTGGCTAAATAATTAAATAAACCGCGATAAAATCCGTAAAAGTAGTTTTATTGTAACAAAATACCTCATATTTTGAATTTTTTGTGGTTTGTGAAAATTATTCTTTCCTCACACAGAGACACCCCGTAGGCAGCTACACCATAAAGGAGACTTTTTAAAAGGAATTTAATTGTAATAAAGTATGACATTGTGGTAACAACAATATTTTCTTCAAGTCTATGATCCAGACTCCAGGTATGGGAGTCTGATCACACTTTAAGACTAAGAGGGTCCACGTGATTATGAGGGCCCCAGGGGCACGGATATCTTGAGAGCCTGGAGGAGATTTTAGTGCCCTCGAGATCAGTGTCCATGTCAAGGGGGCGCTCGTGCCTAGACTGGCCCGTACGCATACCTGTGCGCGAGCACGTTGAGCACGTGCGCGTTGACGGTGTACCCGGCGGAGTGCAGCGCGTCGCGCAACTGTCCGGCGGGTACGGCGCGCCGCTCAGCGTCCGCGTACAGGCGGAACGTGGCCTGCACACAATACACATGTTACAGTCGGGCCAGCACGACCGAGGAGGTACTTCTCGCTCACATCACAGCGTGAAGTGACAACTGGCGTTTCGGTAACTACTTACATAACATATAAATGTGGATTGTGATGTGTGTGGCAAAATGTTCTACCCAAAAAAAGAATTTGCAGTGACGTCATCACCGACATACTGTAGTTAGAGATTAGAAGTAGAGCATCAACTTGTCAACGTGTTTTTCGAGCAATTGTAATGCATGAGGCTACGTGTACACGGTATAGCCATATGGCATGTTGGGTATGCTGTCGTGTATTGTGCGATTTGTGTTCTCCCCAATTGCATAACCATTAAAGGTACACGTGTTAATGGGAGTCCACAGTTACCAAATTATTCAAATATAAATACCAAATTATTCAAACCTCTCGCTCAAATAATACTGCCGTAAGGTGACATTTGTGCCGTAAAGTGTGCGGTTTGTGAGTAGCCGGTGGCCTATGTGCGGACGAAGGAGGGCAACGCATCGGCATAGTAATTATATCGATTTTTGTGGGCGTCGGTAGTCGTAAAAAAGATTTGATTGCTCGTTTGCCCCCCATTCCCTAAAAAATGATTAAAAAATCTGAATATCTTCACCGTAATGATAAAACCATGTACTCACGCGCCACTGTCTCAGATCTATCCACAGAGATTTGAACTCCTCGAAGCCGAGACCTCCCGAGTTGTCCTTATCCAACATGGCGACCATGCTCCTGCATGCCTCCTTGGAGAAGTCCTCTCCTTGGAGATCTATGACATACAATTATATTAATGACCCGGAAAAGTGTGCGAGGGTAACCTGTGGAATTTGGAATACGATAGTATTAAAACATAGTAGATCCCACTTCTGATGTTCGGATGAAATTGTGGCTGTTTCCATTTAATTCGATTCTCAAGCTTTTTTCAATAAACTGCATATTGTATTACTACTTCGAAAAATAGACAAATTTATTCAAGAATCAAGAAATTACAGCGATAAAAAATAATTTTAACTTTATTATATTAGTTATAAGATAAGCGTGATTAAACACTGTTTAAAAAAATTAAAAATGAAGGGAGTTGATAAAAATGTCAACTCCATTCCGGTCTGTCCCAAACTAACTAACTATTATTTGTTTCTTTTCACAAATAAGTCAATTTGCAATTCGATACTACCACAAACTAATAGAGACGTTTAAGTAATTGTAGATGTTACATGTAGATGGCGATACATGTCCTTTTATTCCCTATTTAAAATAAAATACATCTGTTTAAAAAATCATAGATTTATTCGATACGTCTTAGAGAAGACAATAGATGATAAAACTATTTTGCAAATCGACCACATTTTAAATTAAGGAGAGTAATAAAGGGATCTGCCTTTATTCAATATTATCGCATTCCGAAATAGAAAATAAAACATTTTATGGAAATGGAGGTGATTTATGATAATTATAATCAAGTAAAAATAAAACTATTAAAAAAATGCCCATTTTTGTAAAAACAATAATTGTAACATGCACAAGCGTTGAAATATAAATGTCATCTACAGACAATATTCATATTTCGTTGTTAGTAAGCACTTAAAATAAAAATTGTCCATGATCAGACAAATAAGCCTAAGAGACGCCATTTGCAACACAAAATGTAGGCTCCAACAAATGAGTAATTGCCCTTGGTAAAAACAGAAACGCATATCAATAGACAAAGCATAAAGTATAAACAATTAAGTCTGTAAATGCTAGCCGCCATGTTGAAAGATGGCGTCTATTACACTTATAAGAAAAATGAAAACTTTGCAATATAGAATTTTTACATATTAAATGGCTGCGCAATATCTGAAAAAATAGCACAAAAACCAAAAACAGACATTCAATGCCTCCATTTCAATAAAATTTATGACAATTAAATAAAGTTGCTCGGCTGCAGTCCTGTAAATTGAAAAGATATTAATAGTTTTCTTTATTTAATGGTGAGTAATAAAATAACAAAAGACTCCCTCCCAAGCAGAGCCTTTGGACTAACCATATACATTTTTACTACTCACAAACCGCACGAAACGCGACACCGTAGGTGTCACTTTAGGGCGGTATCGAGTGAGCGAGAGGTCGTGCCGGCCCAAATCCGTTACATAGGAGGATGTAGTGTCAAGCACCATGCATGGCACTACCTCCTCAAATGCAGCATGGCGCTACCTATTACTAAAATCAGCAAAACTGTTAGGCATTTCCCACACATTCGATGGCCACCAGAAACTCACAAACCGTACTGGGCATGCCGGGCCAATTTGTCTACAATGCAGCACAGTAATACCGCCTACTGTGAGTATGATATATTGATAATGACTTCCCCTCATTATTTCCCATCAATTTTTTTATTCATTTTAACACTGCTACGTCCAGGAGTGGTTCTTCGATGACCGAATGAACCCCCCCCCCCCCCGCACAACTGGCGGGTCGTGAACTAGCCGTAGAATACGTTCTTACTTGCCTTTTATAGCCCAGAAGGTGGTTGTTTAAAAGCATTTGAGAGACCCGTGATTGTTGTCATAGAAATCAGACAAGTTAAACCTGTTTTAAGTACATAATTCAAAGCGTACGAAACTCCATTGTGATTCCTGAGAGATTATATAAATGTGTGTAGGTACTAATTCTACCCTTAAAATGATATATCGTAGCCATTTCTTGTATATTTAAGAAAAAAATGTGGGTATTTTTGTGCATTTGACCCACTTTTTTTTCAGCATTCGCCAGGACAACAATTTTTAGTTACAAAACCCAATAATTGGCCATGTTAAAAAAAATACTATTCCCACTACTAGTAAATCCCGAGGGTTTTCCAAAATTCGCGCTTTATTATTAACCTTTCCACTTTGGAATATTTTATCCTAATATGGAAAACCAAAACACACAACAACACAGCTATAAATTATTGGTGACGACCCAGTAGACAAAGTCCATGTAATTATTTCACCCCTGAAAATATTTTAAATTTTCACCCCCCCTTTTTGCACATAGTCAAAGCCCGTGTAATTATTTCACCTCCTAAAAGATTTTAAATTTTCACCTGTCTGCGCCTGCGGCTGCGTGAGGTGCACCTGCTCCTGGTGCGTCTGCTGCTGCACCTGCTGCAGGTCAACGCCCAGCTCCTTGCAGATGGGCGTGCACAGCGCGCACAGCAGCTGCTCCAGGCACGACTGCTCCCCCTCGGGGGGGCTGCGCGCCCCGCCTCCATCGTAAGCGGACGCCGCCCCCTTCTGCATACCTAGCTCTGCGCCCCAATACGAGTGCAATTGAAATACTACTCCATGACATACACACATACATTTCTATATCAATGATTACTGTTCCTGACAATTTTATGGTATACGGAGACAAACGAGGCTTTTGATGACAACCACCGCCCGCAGACCACCGCATAATTGATATGCAAACGTTACTCTAACTCCTTCTCGATTCATAAAACTTTTATAAAAACCGGAAATTTATAAAACGTACGTGTTTTGTGCTATATTACGTTAGCGAGAGCAGCCGGCCTGGGACGTATCCCCGGTCGCGCCAGCCCAATTTAGCTGGCATTACCTCATACAAAGTGGTCACAATTAATTTAATGTAATATAAACCCGTGAAATTGACTCTAAACAAACATAGAAAAAAAAATATGCGTGTTTACTTAGACGTACATAATCCCCAAAAAACAAAAATTGAAATTAGAAAAATATATTTACATAATAAAATTTACATATTATATAGCATAACATAGTAGCAAAGAGTGTGTACAATTATATGTAAAACTACTGAAAAATAAACCAGCAAAGGAAAAAAATACCACCTACAGAAAAGAATCTACAAAAAA
This sequence comes from Eumaeus atala, assembly GCA_017140195.1. NCBI lineage: Eukaryota > Metazoa > Arthropoda > Insecta > Lepidoptera > Lycaenidae > Eumaeus > Eumaeus atala. Next base: position 34,039 of record JAFELO010002118.1, read on the forward strand.
TTAAAACTTTTACTTACACAGGACTCTTCGAGTGCGCAAACATCAAAAAAGCGTTGAGACACATAAAGCATTAACAGATTAATGAAAAAAATGGGCATTTTTTACATAAATTACACAATAAAAAACTTATAAAATATTCAAATAAATATATACACAACATATTTACAGGGTTCTTAATTTATGACCAGTTATGTACCCCTTTTATTAAAATACCCACAGATATAAATAAACGGGCCAAGTGCGAGTCAGTTTTGTAAAACCGGCTATGTGTGAGCTTGAAAACTTTTTCACAAAGTTGACTTTGCGTGGATATACACTTATTTTGTATGAAGTGAACTACACGTATAGGTTTGTAGTTATCTTTCCTGTGTGTTTCTGTGACACAACTAGAAATAACTAATTTTTAGTACCTGTTGTTATTTTAACTTAACTATTTTCACCCTCGTGGGCGCAAAAACGAGACGTGTAGTTCAAAATGTGTATATGTGTGTCAGTAGCATCGTAGTACCTGACTGGTCCGATTTTGATGCGCTTATCGTTGTTTATTAACATATATTAGATAGGCCGAGGCCCCAGACGCCCAATGTCAGGGGTGCATAACTGTTAAAGCAACCCTGGTATAAATTATGTTAGCGTATTAATATCGGTTAATACTATATGTTTCCTAATATATAAATTCTAAACCTTACTTTTTCTGGATAGGACGTGCTAAGGTAAACTGAACCCCATATCCACGACGTTAAGTCTAAATTTGCACAAGTTATTCATCATATAGACATACAAAAATTTTGATTTTCGAAAAGCATAGAAAAAAGCTGCATTGGCGCCGATTTGGGTCGGCACGGCAGAGGAAGTACCACCTCAAGCTCAAATTATGCCTAAAGGTGAGTTTCCGGTGGTCCATTGGAGGGGAGGATTGGAATTATGCAGATGTTGCTTGACGTTGGTAGTCATTAAGAGGCTCCGACTGCCCTTTAGCCGAAGCCCTTTGGTCCTTGCCGGCATAATCATTCATAAAATCAGGATATTTGTCACTTTACGCTGTTGTTACGCGAGTATCACCAACTCGTTCCTGCCGGCCCAATTTGGCTGCAATGTGACAATCACTACCTGATATGACAATGCTTCAGTTTCCATTAACCAATACCACCCAGAAAATACACACATACACACACACAAATATATATATATATATATATATATATATATATATATAAAATATGTGTTTGTGTGTGTGTGTGTGTGTGTGTGTGTATGTGTCTTAAAAGAGAACTTAGAAGAGAACAAAATAAAAAACTGAGTGTGATGACACGCGACTGCACTTTACTCGTTAAGAACTATGCTGAAGTGAAAAAAGTGAAACCGACGTAAGCGCGGTAAAGCGTTACGCTGGTTTACGTTCGACAACTTACTCCTCATATTACTTCCCTTAAGTTTTTAGCTTCTTAAAGAACAAACGCTAATCATTACAAATATCACCATATACGATGGCAAACGAGAAATCGGAGCCTTTTTACAACTACCGACGCCCATGAACATCCGCAAAAATACTATACCAATGAGTCCCCCCAGCGGCAGATTTAACACTATACGCTGGTATCAGAGGAAGCGAGAGGTACAAACCCCCCTAATAAAATCCGTAAAAGTAGTATTATGGTAATGAGCAAATGTTTTGCCTTAATTTGACATAAAAATACGCTACAACTTCAGTCTGTTCAACACGCAATATCTCCTTCACCAGAAGTATAACTAAATTTTTTTAAGACGTGCACCCTGAAGTTGTTCACGCTCAATGGCTTCGCAAATGTTATACAACGCTACAACTTCAGTTTGTTCAACTAATTATTTACTATTTAACCAACAACTTAAAAAGTCCCAAAACTATCACATAAGAATTTTAAGATTACCAATTTTTCTAGTGTGAAGTTGTCACGAATGGCGTCGCAAATGCTATGTAACGCTACAACTTCAGGTTGTTCAAATTACACATTTCTTTACCATAACCACAATATCACCAAGAGTTGAAAGTTGTCCAACTTAAAGTTGTCACGAATGGCATCGCGAATGCCAAATACCGCTACAATTTCAGGTCAGATTTACGTATTTATTTACCATAACCAAAATACCACCTAAGAGTTCCAAGTTGTCCAACTTGAAGTTGTCACGAATAGCGTCGCATATCCTATTTATTACTTTATTCAACATCATACATTTACCCATAACCATGTCTCTAAAAACCTTAAGGCCGAAAAATTCACAAGGCCAAAAAGCATAGTGCAAACCATAAAACTCACCCTCTCGCATAGCATAGTCCAAAATCTCCTTCAACTCCTGCCAGTCCACCTCCCCATCGGATCCGGCCAAGCGGTTGAAGAACTCCCGCACAGGGTCTGTTGGTTCAGGGTTTGGCAGCACCTCTTTCACCTGTGGACGGCAGGTAAATTTAGTAGCCGCCTTTATGTAAAGGACCACGTGATGTGTAAAAATTCATTATTTTTTGAAAAAAATATCTAATGATGCACGAATTTTTGCAAATACACTAACTGGTAAGCTTTTTTTTTTTATTTTTACGCTGTGTATTATTATATGAGAATATTTATATGTAATAGCTAATTTAACTACCATGATCACAGACGCGCGGTAGCTGAGATGGCCTCGGCACTGATGTCATCTATGGCTCCTGGGAGATGATCATGACTGAAGGCATCTTTTCTATAACCAAAAATCCCCTCCCCATTCCCTTCTCGCGCTCGGCCCATTCCGTCAGCACGTCAGCGCACTGTACCAGAGCACCATGACGTCGTCGACATCGGGTCTACGTATATTGTATCGGAGATATGTGTACTCACCCTATCGTCCACGTCTCCAATTCCGAGTTCCTCGTCATTTTCACTACAAAAGAAAATTGATTATTACACTTTATGAAAACTGTTTTTTATTAATTAGTCGATTTTTAAAATATCAGTTACATAATTATGAACTGATTTTATACGATGTGCACTCACACCGACACCAAAAGCCGACAGATAAGAGATAAAGTCAGTCTCCTTTCTCACTCGTCTGTCTGGCTATCAAAAAGTGACAATGAAAATTACCATCGCTCATGCCATCATCGACCCAATGGGTGTTACCTCATGTTGTTGCACTTTTCGGAGAACACTCGCACCAGGAACTCTCCCTCCTCATCCGGCTCGAACGTAGAAGGCACGATCACGTAGCTGCCCGGCTCGAACTTGAAGCTGGAATTGCGTCACAAGAGCATTAGATGACGTCACTAATATATGAAGTCACTAGGGAACCAAATATACTAAGGTATGAACTTTATTTTGTCACGAGAAATTTAAAATCGATAACGACGCAGTACTTCAAACTATATAGTGACTGTCACATGGGGTAGTGTTAGGCGTGTTCAACCCAGGACGTCACAACTGGAGAGGACCTGGTTTCTAGTCCCGTTCGGACAAAAGGTTTATTGTATTTATTCTAATAGCAGTCTGAAATCAGGAATTAGGCGGTGTTACACCCCCGTGCCACGGACACGTTAAGCCGTCGGTTCCGCGCCTGATTGCTCTCCGGTCGTGTCGGACTGTCGTCGCATCGGAATAAGAGAATGAGGGTTGTACCCTAGAATATGTCCTGCACAGTTGGCTAGCCTCTTTAGAGATGGCCGTGGCCGAAATTCGACTAGGACTACATTATTAAAGTGCTTCAAAAATAACATCGCTTCCCTCTATGTCGCCCATGGCCGACTTCCAGAGCTACGTGAACCCATCTCACCGAGCGCTGACTTCTCTCAGGTTGATGAACGCCTGCGAGCGGCCGACAGACGCGTTGTACTTGAAGTAGTTCACGTCGAGCGGTTTGGGCACGTGTCCGTAGCTGGGGAGGCGGTACACCGCGAACCCAATGGTGAGGCACTCGAGCCCCTGGTGGCGCTGCGAGCGGCGGTTCTTCTGCATCAAGGCTACGATGATCTGGAGAAGAAGTGGCGTTCTTATCAGACCAGAAACCAGGAGTGGCCAACATGATTGGATACCCACTTTTCCCCGGTAAAATTTTGTGTGATCAACTTGTTAATACCTCTTGAAAATTTAAATAAATCAGTAAGTTTGTAATAAATCTAGTATCTTTGCTAGCCGCGATTGACTAGATCATCTATATTTTATACCGCGAAATATACAATATTATTCGATTCAATAAGCAGAATATCTCTGACTACTACGATAAAAAAAAGTTTTTTTTTAATATTAAATAATTACTCTTACAACTTCGTTTAGTATTTGTAATTTAATCAGAAAGCGATTATTCTTATATTCAAGAACATAACGTTCTGGAATCACGAATACACGTATAATAATTGTTCGGCTATCTATGGTTTGGACAACACCGAACCATAGACAGCGAGCATAGATAACCTAGTGTCAGTGTCATCTGTCAGTAGTGTGATGGTTGGCGGGGGGACAGTCCCCTTCCGAATGTCATCAGTGCCAGCTCCGTGGTTCGTACGTACACACCGACGCGTAGATATGGCGCCATATACCTATTATTATTATACTATTTCAAAAATAATCAACCGGACGCTTGCACTCCGCGTCTATGTTACACTCAATTGAAATGCTAAAATATACGCTATTAACGTCAGGAAAAGACTCAAAATAGACATGACGACGCGTAATAGACATGTCGAGTATAGACATAGCGGCAGCGAATGCGTGCGCATCCGCTGCGCTCTGCTCTCGACATGTTTACATCGTCTCGACATGTTGATTTAAAGTAATATAATTACATGCGACAGTAGAATATACCTGTACAAATATGTTTATTTATTTATATTTGAATGTTATGCCATTTCCCATTTAGTTATATACTTTGTGATGTCACAATCGATATTTATTGATGATAATCATTGATTTACAAAAATACCGATATACGCTGACTGTTTATCGGTGATAAAAGACTAGCCGCCCCTCACAGTCTCATACGCGTATTCCACCCCGAAAAACGCAGACTTAGAGGCAGAGATTCGTAAAATTCCTTAGCCCACATCCGCATAAAATGAGGCCGACTCGTCTAATTTCCACTTTGTAGGTGTTGTACTTTGTGAGATTTTATGATTAATCAGTAAGTGGCTTTTCACTTTTACATATACATATATGTTATGCATCATGTAAAATTATGCCTTTTGTAAAACAATTTAAAACCATGGGCGTAACGTGGAAATCAGCATATAGCCATCCACTGTTGAACACGAGCCGAGAGCACCAACCATCCCGGGGCAGCCCGCATCCATATGTCGTGCATATGGGGTTTTTTTTTGCCTTAATCACTCTTGGCGGCGGGTTGGTGAAAGTAGTTGCTGAAATATTTTAACTAATAATGACTCTGGCCATCATTGGTTTCGGAATTTCAAGACTCCAGCTTCCATGTAGGCAGCATAAGGTTTACTTTGCAAAAAATATATTCAAATTATGAACTTCTTTGAAATAGTATCTGCTTTGTAAAAACAACTTCAGGTCATGACCCTAGGGGGTGACTTCGCAAAAAAATATAATTATGACAATCAGGGATGCTTTAGAACGACAGTTTAGTATGAAATCGTTTGTCTTTGTATTTTTGTAAATCGCATTGTATAAATATCAAGACAATTTCCATTGGACGGGTAAGACGTATCAATAAAGCAGCGGCCACACGCCCCGTCACTGCGGATGCGCTAAGCCCCGCCCACACTCACCGTACACTTGTTGTCTTCGTCATCCTCGTCGACGTCCTTGAGCGTGACGGTGTACTGGGGGTTCTTCCAGAACGTCTCCAGGTAGTTCCTGCAGCCGCCCGCAGTCACACCTGGAATATATGCAATAGTTGCAGTCCAGACGCAGTTTGGTCCCGTGTTCATTTCGGAGTTGGACCAAAAAATGTTTCCTTTTTATTTATTTTATAACGGTCCGAAGTGAGAGCTTTCTTACTTGTAATTTCTTAACCGACTTCATTAACGACAGATGAAATATACATTAGTATCTTTCATGTGGCGGTCATTGGCGGGTTTCATGCGGTAAATTTCATATAAACAACATCGCACAATTTCTATTATACGCATTCATATACGACCAAGCCGATATCAAGACCAGTACACACGTCGGGCGACGGTCTAGGTGAGATTGTGATCGGATAGGGGACATATCCTTTCTTCTTTCCCACAGATGGGAAGGATTCTTCCTGCTACTTACTTAAGATTCGCTAAAGTAATTATTGCAACTTGGCCGTGGGGACCCAGATCTCGTCCGGGTAGCTCGCTCGCGTGAGCTAAAATACTACTGAACTATAGTATATTATAAGAGTCGGCCGTACCTCGGACCCACTCGCCCTCGAACACGGACATCTCCCACTTCTTGGTGCAGCCCTCGGGGCACTCCTCGGGGTCCAGCGAGTCGGGGTTCAAGTTGCAGATCTCCACTCTGGAATCACAAGAGGCCATGTGTTAGCAGTGCTAATGGTGCATTGTTGCCGATTTGGACCGGAATCAGGAGCGGAAGATAATAATTCTTTTCATATAAACACCGCCATAAAGTGACAAAAATGCTGTGCGGTTTATGAGAAGATTCGGGGGG
>JAFELO010002118.1:40656-66885 GCA_017140195.1 Eumaeus atala
GGGGTAAGGAGGGTGACGCATCTGCATAGTCATGGGCGCCGGGAGTCGTAAAAAAGCTCCAAATGCTCATCCCCCCTATATTATAAAAAAAAAGCCCGACAAGAATATATCTGCGTTCTGGTAATATTTGAGGGGGAGACCGAAGAGTTACCTGTCGAAGTGCTTTGAGAAGTCGTTGAACGACATCCAGAACTCGCCATCGTCGTCGAACGTGAGGCCCAGCTCCTCCTTCTCCGACTCCGGGATGTAGCGCCACTCTGGGGACCTGCGGACACACCACAAGCTCATTGACGACTTTGTAGGTCCATAGTATTAGATATCGATTGTTTAGGATCTTTATTACACTTGCCACACATGAACGCATGCACGCAACTCTAGTGTCGCATCAACCACGTTGCTCCAGGTGTTGCGCGAGCGCAGCAGCTGTATTTTGTTGCACGCACGCACATTCACGCGAATGTTCGCTACTTCTAGTGTATGGACTCGTCGCAGTATTTCTTGCTCAGACGCAGCGGTGGTCTCTTGAACCACGCATGCATATTCACACGCACGCCATTTTCGGTGTATTACTCACTCGTCGCAGTATTTCTTCTGCAGGCGCAGCATCTCTTTTAAAGCGCATGCATTCCACCCTTAGTGTATTGGTCACTTATCGCAATATTTGTTGCGCAGGTGCAGCAGCTGCCTCTTGTGACGCATACGCACATTTAGATGCACGCATGAACGCACAATCTCACGCACGCTCGCATATCACACAAGTGTATCACTCACTTGTCGCTCCAGGGCCCGTTCCACTCGGCCTCGTTGCCCCAGGGGTTGCGCAGGCGCAGCAGCGGTATCTTCCCCACTCGACCCGGGGTCTCTATCTCCACGTATTTGACCCGCGTGATGGAGTAGGCGTGACCTCGGATAAGCCCCATGGGCGTTTCCGCTTCTAATACATTGGGGTCCGGCTGGGAACACGGTAGACACATTGTTAAAATGCAGTTTTAGCCCATATTTTATATAGACTAAAATATTTGCTTTAATTTATTTTTGCCGGACAATACCCGTACATTACACTCCGTAATGTATTTTTAAAGTGAAAACTTCTAAACTTCGATAACTTCTGCTAGTCCAAGTGTTCTTAGACAGGCAACGTTTACCAAGCCTCGCACGCTACTTCCGCCTACAAACATCCGCACTCACCTCGATACTGCAGCCCATGAGCGAGTTGCGCTCGTACGCCTTCAGCAGTATGGTGAAGAAGTTTGGCGGCAGTTCGCTCATCTCATACATTTCTGTCACGCCCCCGGTGAAGTCCTCCATAGCCTCGCACGTCGAACCACCCTTCAGGGCTTCATAGGAACCGTGCAGTCTGAAATGTGCGACAGTAGTAAGATATTGAGTGTATCATAGATATTTCTCGCCATTTAAATGAGTAAAAAGGGCATAATGAGTACGCAACCTTGACAATAATATAAAAAAAACCCTTAATTCGGCATTTCGGTTGTTTATATATGTCGGCATATTACCGGGTTTCTAGCATTATGCTCGTATGAATAAGTATCCAGCGTGAACTGTAAAATATTTTTCATTTTTTTGGACACGATAAGTAATAAGACCACTATGAAATCAAACTTTCCTACTTTTTGAAATGAAAATATAAAAAATGAAAATTGAAATGAAAAAGTGAAACAAAAAAAAAAAACAATAAAACGACAACATTGCTTAAGTCCATTGTAAACTTCACCAAATTTTGTGTCGTTATATTTCAACAACTATGGTCTCCCTTCGCTTGATACATTCAGAGCGTTCTGTCTCCTACCGCGAGGCTTGTTTAATAGCCGCCGTGTCAATGCCACGGCGATTGCAACGTAGCGCTCTGAACCTAGTGACTTTCGGGTGCGAGTAAGAACAAGAGCTTGCCGCGGTACGTTTGTGTGAGTGTGGTGAATGGACCTATGTATACTCTGTTCCTATGATTAAATTGAATGCAGGCCGACTGAGAATGACTACGTCACTGCATTGTTACCGCGAACAGATACGTGTGGTACTTACTTGGCATACGCCTTCTCTAGCAGCGCGCTCCAGAACTCGTTCCGTTCTGCGGAGTGCAGGAAGACGAGCTTGCCTCGGTAAGTGGGAAGACGGTCATCTATCACCACGTCCACCCAGCGACCGTACTGCCAGAACCTGGCGCACAAACAGACAAACGTTTAATGTATGACACATGTTGCATTACACTTTGATATAGGGAAGTGGTGATAAGTCTAGCGAAAGGCACGTCTATCGCTCGCCTCAGCTAGCCTTATAGACTGTAAAATATATTTGTCATGACCGGGGAGGTACTCCAGTCATGCCCAATTCGTCTTCAACACGCCATTACCTCTCACTTAGATTCCTAATCATTTCCAAACAAAACTTACCGGAAGTGAAAGATGCCAGCATAGTCCTCGTCAAAGCTTTGGTCATCAGGTACCACTTGAAAGAATAATCTGGAAAAGATTACTGATAGAGTAATTAAAGAAAAAACGCCGGGTAATGCGAGTACCATTTATACTAATTATATAAATGTGAAGAGTTTGTTGGCTTGTTTGAACGCTAATCTCAAGTACTACAGGCCCGAATTGGAAAATTATTTCTGTGTTAAATATAAATAGCCCATTTGTCGAGGAAGGCAATTGGCTGTATACCATGAAGCTACGACTAATAGGAGCGTAGTTACGCGGGTGAAACCGCGGTGCGATGCCAGTTATCTACAAAAACGACAAAAACTTCACGTTTGTAACAGAGAAAATCTGTTTTATATCCGTAACAGAAACAAATAATTTTCAACTGTGTCTTGTAGCGATGACGATACATGAGGTAAAGGTGGGTGATAGAGAGACGGACATTGTTTTTACCCTTTCTGTACGGGACTCTAAAAACGGTTAAAATAAAGTCGGACAAGCGCACCAATTGTTGCGTACCAATGGGATGTTTGAGCTTGACCATCTCATAAAAGTAAAAGTTGCAACTTACATTTGCGGGCCGCCAGCATGTTTTGTGTAAATTGAGCTACATAGCGATATTATGTAATTTGGATTTATTCCTTTACACTTACAGTTTAAATTCTAAATTGTTACTTCGTGGGTGCGTTTCACTCAAAGAATTTTGCAAACTTGACCTATACTATAAAGGCTGACTGATTTGAAATATTCAGTGTTCGATTCTCATTCTAATTATGTAAAAGAATTAAATAAGTACCATTTTTATTAATAAGATATCCTACAAACCTACTACGCGTCTGCACCGCACACCACAGAGAGACTACGGTGACCGTATAAGTGTTTTTAGTCCCATTGCGTTTACTTCAAAGTTATATTACACAAAAAAAATTTAAACTACATAAAATATTGAAACTAGCATGTTTTACGTGTAAGAGTGATGAAAATGTCTCACTAGCCAGCGTGTAAGGTTCGTGGCGCATTCGACCAAACTTCAGTTTTATAATATTAGTAGTTATTCCAACTCGTATAGAGCATTACGGGTAAACTTATCAAAGCTTGATATAATTGAAAACGTTAGGTTTATCTTTGAATGCATGTTTTAGAGGAAGCCGGATGAGATAACACAGTCAAGGCTATACGCAAATAAAATATACAATTTTATATATATTAACGTTGTACGGCGTCTTCCCCGGTGGACTTGCTTGGAGAGCCACTGGGCAGGTGGCTCGGGACCGTGGCCTATGACGCTCTATGGGGAGGCCTATGTCTAGCGGTGGACGTTGTCCGGCTGGTGATAAATGAATAATGGTTTGGTGATATTCAATCGGACCCGATGTCAATTTTTTTACAAAATGGCTTCGCAATTCCGCCATGTTTTTTTAAACGTCACATAGATAATAATACCTGCGCTGCCAGAACGCATCTACTGATAGCTTAAATATGTAAATCCGTTCAGCGGTTCTAGATAATATGAACTTAGTTGGTGAGCTCAAAAAACATACTTTCAGTAGCCAGGTGACAAAGTAGTAACTTACTTTCTGTGTAGCGTCAAGTTGGCGACTGCGGCCAGTAGCCAGCAGTCTCCCAATTCCCCCTGCTGGACATCGAACCGGCTGTAGCCTTCCACGAACAGTTGCGGGTCATCGGTGATCTCCTGCGAGGCGTTAGCATAACATCAGCTGTTGGGGGTGGGGTAGTTTCAAATGCCATTTCCGGGCACGCACAACCCTGTGAACCTGCCCACCTCGGTATTTCCGAACCGACACGACTTTTGGTTCTTCAAGATAGGAGTTTAGACCTATCACAAATTCCGGTAATGCATTTGAAGGACCCAACTTTTGCAGATATCTATGGGTAGCAGTATATATCTTTTTCACCCTATTCTAAAAAAATAAGGAACTAATTCAGTCAGGGCATTCTGGTGATCTGCGTACAAACACATACAACCATAGGTTATGGAGAATTGTGACATGTGAATGGACAACAACCCCAATGGAGACTGTCGAAGTCATCATCCCCAATGGAGGCTTTCGAAGTGGTCACCCCCAATGGGGACTTTTGAGCATCATCATTCCCAAATCTGAATGTACAGGTTTTTTAAACACGACTGCACAATCTATCAGGACAGTATCATATGGTCTCACACCATTAAAAAGCTTAAAGCTGCTGTAGGTTGTGTATCATACACTGAATGAACTGCCTCGTGTGACACGCATGTTCCGCCATCAATGACTTCCCATAAGGTAGTCTAATATCGAAGTGCACTCCACCATGGTTCATGCCTTGTCATGGCGGTGGGGCTCAGTAGCCTGAGGCGTACTGATACACCATGGGCTAAGCCAATTGAACCGATGAGGTCGATGCTCTTCGTACTCCTCTTATAAGAAGAGCTTAAGATGACCTTCAAATGACATCTCCATTGTGCCTTGGACTACCGGATTGGCTTATTTAGAGCTAAGATACAATAGCTAGATAAATTTAAGGGTCTCTGGACTATTGTCTCTTGGTACTTGTTTATTGCCGAGACTCGCGGACCACTGAATATGCCTCCAGGGACCACTCGTGGCTAGTGACCTCTGTTCTATAGGGATGACCGCCGACGCCGAAATTCGGCGAGATTATTGCTCACCCCAGGTCGTAGCCACGTGAGCGGTCTGTCGAGCCGCTCCTTGTAGTACAGGCTCCGGTCGATGGCTGGAAACTCGGGGTCCTCGAACAGACGTCCATCGGCGAGACAGCGGGAGCGGATGTCCTTGAAGTCCTGATACGTGGCCGGACCGAAGGAGGAAGGTCGGGATTCACCGAGCTGTGGACGAGGAACATATTTGCATTCGGAGAATACAGAGCGTAGATTTCACCGTCACCATCGGAAGCTCTCGCTACATCGGAACATACGCTATCGTCTGATGGAGTAGGGCCTCTCGATGTATGAACGTTTCCGAGCGTCGATTTATGATTATCACCAAGAGTGCCCTTTAACGCCCTTCATCATCGTCAACCATTATATTATAAAATATCCTAGCCGCCCAAATATCAGGCAACTACGATAGTGTCGTAGTATATTTAGTAAGAAGAAATTAGGCCGGTGTTTTTGCCATTGCTGTATTGCAACGAAATTAGGCCGTTACGACCTGGGTGATTTTTTTACAGCATGCATGCAAGGCACTACCTCCTCCCATGCAACGGAACTAGTCCGGCACGACCGGGGAAGTAGCTCTCGCTCACTTAATACCGGCGTAAAGTGTCAGTGACACTGGTGCGTTTCGTGAGTAGCCGGTGGCCCATTGGGGGGGTGATAGGAGGGCAACGCATCTGCGTAACAATTATGTGAATGTCCGTGGGCGTCGGTAGTCATCAAGAGGCTCCGATTCATCCTTAGCCTCCCTATGCTGTAAAAAAAATCTCCCAGATCGTACCGGCCTAATTTCGATTCAATACAGCATGGCAATAGCTCGTACTAAATATACATTTACCATTGTAGGTGTCTGATATCTGATACAATACTATTGTAGGTGTCTGATATCTGATACAATACTATTGTAGGTGTCTGATATCTGATACAATACTATTGTAGGTGTATACTATTGTAGGTGTCTGATATCTGATACAATACTATTGTAGGTGTCTGATATCTGATACAATACTATTGTAGGTGTCTGGTCTATGTGATGATTGCCACCAAGTTGCATTTTATGCAGCAGGGCACTACCTCTGCCTAAGTATCTGCCTCTCACTCATATGATGCCTCAGTGTCGTATTTCGTGTCAACTTCAGTGTCGTATTTCGTGGGGTTTGTGGCTCATTGGAGGGAAGGAGAGAAAGAGGGCAAAGTATCGGCTTGGCAATTACGCTGCCTATGGGCGTCTGCGGTCATCAAGCGTACGACTGCTCGTTTGTCCCCATATAATATACAAGAAATGCAACAGAGAAGTAAGTCTGCACGTAATAAATGTGAAGTCTTCAGACTTCTATGAAACGCCTGGGTTGACTTTCGTCTTTTTTTTCTCGCCAAAGTCGTTCCATTCGTTTGGGCCATTGCTGGACATAGGCTTCTTTCAATGAACGCCAAAATGACCGATCTCCTGCTACTGGCTTCCATCCCGGACCGATTACTACATGGAGATCGTCTTCCCACCTGGTGACCGGTCGACCAACACTTCGTTTTCCTAACACGTTATTGTTTCAGTATGTTTAGACAGATAAATAAAAGGTATTTTGGAGATTACTCTCTTACAACTAATCTAAAACCATGCGAATCCTCAACGCTCACAGTAACGCTTTACCGTGATTCAGAATTTCTTTTTAACCAGTAAACTAATCATAGTCAGAGATGACACAGGTTTTTTTTCACTAGGAGTTTATGAACATTAAACGTTGATCTGAATTGAAATAAAAAAGAAACTTTATTCTCATCCACTTTGTTATTTATAACTCTAACATATTTTTACAATTTATTGTATGGCAGGAAAGCACAATGATTTTTGGCATATTCGTTCATGATTCTGTCTCATTCCACAAGAAAATCGAAAAAAACGCGATAAAAACCGTTAAAGAGACACACCAATGAAAAGAGAAACTCATCGCAGGCCTGCAAAGGCATACGCCTAATTCCCTGGTCTCTAAAGTACACGGGTACTTTATAGAAATAAAGACGAACCTACCAAACCGGTAGCTCTAAATTCTTTTCCCGATGACATTTAAGCTATTTGTATTTTAAACTCCAAAAATAGTTTGCCAGTTTCTTTTGGATTATCACTTGGACTAAGCTAACGATGGATAATAATCTTGTAAAGTATAATTTAAGATCCAGCCATGATCATCTATCTCCATGAGCAATGCTGTCACGTCAGCGCGGAGATCATTTTAGGTACCGCGCGCGAGCTGCCCCAGATGTCATAATCGGATTAAGAGGGACCCCGCCGTGTCTCTGGCCATGATAATAATAGTCAAATTAGCTATTATAAATATTCTGATATCGGAATGCATCTCTCCCATCTGCGGGAGAGGGGGGTGTCAGAGCCCTTTTCGATCCGAACCTAGTCTCGTCGCCCGGCGTGCACGCATAGCGATCACATTTATTGGTTGGTGCAAGATTTATTGGACTTCTCTTCGTTTCCATGGCACATGCCCAGGTAAAAAGTTTAAAACAAATGAGTATAAAACCTTGACATAAACTGTGAAAAACACGGTTTTTTTTTGTTTCTATTCTAAGAATGAATTAAGTTGTGTGTACATCATATTCCAAAAAATAGTAATACTTACTGACACACATTTTGGCGGCACGAAAGTTCTCTGTTGTTGTGTTCATAAATTATTCCAAAAAATAATAACACTTACTGACACACATTTTGGCACGAAACTCCAATGTTATTGTGTTAATAAGTTTAATTTTAATGACTTCATGATTTTATAACTAGTTTACAATTTTTTTGTCTTTGTCTACTTCGTTTCTCGTTACGTTTGTCTTTGTATGTTCTTTCATTTTCAAAAGCGATGGGTGACCTTGGGAGAAACTTGTGCGGTCTTTGTGATAAGCAGAGAGTGTAGGAGACAGGTCCTGATATAGTGTCATCCTGTGCTTCAGCGGAATAGGGCCACGGCCGACGAGATATATCTCGCCCACATGATATCAAAGTGACTTTGCCGTAGCGTTTCGCGTTTATGAGTGGCCGGTGGCGTCATTCATCATCATTGGAGCGTCTCTGAAGGGGGACAACATATTTGCATAATGATTATGTATTATGGGCGTCGGTAGTAATCAAATGACTCCGAGTGCATGTTTGCCTACCTCTTGTATCGCCCAGAAGTTCAGACGTAACCTTTGATTACTACCGGTGATAACAAAACACGCAAAACGAGAGAAGTAGCAATTTTAGATTTGGTAGTGCCATGCTGCACTACTGCTGAATTGAGCCGGCACGACCGGAGAGGTCTCGCTCACATGACACCGCCGTAAAGTGACGGCTGTGCGACCGCGTTTCGTGCGGTTTGTGAGTAACCGGTGGCCCATTGGAGCAGAGGAGAAAGGGAGAGCAACACATCTGCATGAGATTAACGTAAATGTCTATGGGCCTCGTTAGTCGTCAAAAGGCAACAATTTCTCGTTTGCCCCTATACTTTAAAAAAATGCGTTGCATACCTTTTGCCAACCAAAAATAAAAATACAAACATGAGCATATTCCATCGATCAAAAAAAAATCTCCGAATTACACGTCAGTGATATACGGACGGACAGACGGACATGAGAAAACTATAACGGTTCCGTTTTTTGCCATTTGGCTACGGAACCCTATTATCTTTTGTATGGCTGTAACAATGTGTCATGGTGCCCTGGGAGAGGGGTGTGCGCGGACACAATTAAATTAGTAACGTTAACGAGTAGATATCAGCTAGGTCATAGTCTAATTAGCACCATAAATTAATTAAATTTAATATCTACAAGTAAAACAACTGATACGTCATTAATTAAATACTTAAGGATCCCACGGGATTTTTTCTAACCCCCACCCCATGGTTAGAAAATAAAACCCATTCCTATGTAATATTTGGACAGACATTTTGAGGACGGACATTATAATGTAACCGATGCTTTTCTAAAAACATTCGATTATTTTGAAAATAAAAATGGAATCTTACAAGAGGGGTGGGGGGAGGGGGCGTGCTTGTAGAACAATCTTGTACGGTGATAAAAATTGCCATAATAATTGTTACGTTATTAATAAATGGCCCGTAAATGTTGCCTTCTTCAAGGATAACTTCAAGGTACACCGTTCATTTATCCCAAACGATCAATTTATTTGGGATAAAAAATAAAACGAAGCAATATTGATGTCTTAAGTTTACGTGAATGTTACTCATTACAATAAAACTACTTTTACGGATTTTATCGCGGTTTATTTAACTAATGCGGACTAGCCCGACGTTTTAAAAGCCTTACAGGTGCTGCAGCAGCATGCAAAAAGTTGCTTGGGACCCAGTGGTGAAAATAATGAAATCAAAACCTAAGCACAACACCACAATATACATAAATACTGCTTGCGTTCATCGGAACTACTAAATAATTATAATTCTCGGGGTAGTTTTAATAACCTATGATAGTAGGACATCAATCAGTCAGTCCACCCGTGACCATGGTTGCTGTAAAGCTTCTGAAACGTCGGGCTACATAAATAATTTAATAAACCGCGATAAAACCCGTAAAAGTAGTTTTATCGTAATGAGTAACATTCGCGTAAACTTAAGACACCAATAACTGTACACAGTTAATTTGTCTCAAATGATCAATTTATTTGGGATAAAAATAAAACACAATAATTTATTCTCTACTGCCACATACCACCCACATTTTGGCTACTTTTAATACCGAAAAAAAACCGGGATAGAATCTACGCAAGCGAATCTATAAGTAAAAGCCAGTATGCAATAAAACACTCATGTATTTGTTGAACAATGTAAGCCGCCGATTGTTAATCCGCATCTCATAGTCCAGTTAAAAGATCGGCCGCTCACAAAGATTAGATAGAAAAGAGGAGGCCGATATAAAGATAAACTCGTAAACTATAACGATAAGTAAACTCAACAACCTCCGGGACTGAACATCTTGAGAACGTCAGGAGGTTTAATAAATTATATTATATTAATAAAAATAAGAACAGGGAACTAGCTATAGACTAAATCCTTCCTAGGGAATCGCTCTATACATGAGTATCCACTTAATCCGTGCAGTTAATTTTGAGTAAAACGACAAAACAGATATATGAAGCGAATTTGGATGGATGTAGATACCGGGGAGGACAAAGACTGGCATTCCGTGATCAGATTGATCGGGTACTGCCCGAAGATGTTAAGAGTCTTAGCAAACGGCGAGTTCGTACGAAGACAGGAAAGAGTTTTGAATGTGGATGAACGGACGCAGGTTTTCTATGTATCGCTCTATGATCGTGTAATTCACTTGCAGTTTCTTTGCCAAAACGGAAAGAGACGACGGGTAGCCCAGTTTCGCTAGCGCGATTATGCGCGTTTTTATGGTGATGTTAACCCTAACAGCCGTAACAGTTATTAACACCTTCATCATCATTATCAGCCCTTATCGGTTGACTGCTGGACATAGGCCTCTTTTAATGAACGCCAAGACGACCGATCTCCTGCTACTCGCATCCATCCATCCATTAACACTTATAAACAGTTATTTGTGAAAAGATTCAACGTGTTCTATTATTTCCGTTTCATATTGTGAACTTATGACCCTGGCTGGGACAGCTAGTAACAGAATAATGTGTGGCAACAAAAATAATAGTAAATCTAATTTACTATCGGATGTCGTGTGTAAACTGCTGTCGGTTGCCTTAAACTGTCCGTCGTATGCACAGTGACTTTCTTTTCCGTGGTCCTCATGTTCAGTGGTCAAAAAGGAAATCTTTTCATGGTTTCATATAAGGCAAGGAAGAAACAATTCAAATTTCGCCATGTCACATATGTTATACTCGGATACTATGGGTACTGTATTTTTTTAAATTTGGAAAACAGGTGTATTTTATGAGCAAATAAAGGTGGTATTGAAAAATAAAATTATTAAAGATTCCGAACTGCACTCCATACTGAAGGATGTTTTTGAGAAAGCATAACCGCGTCATTGAATAGGTCTGTGAAAAATCTGGAATTTTCTAGCCTTTGACGTATTGAGGGAAAATAGTAAAAAATATATAAAAAAAGAATTCATTAAAAACTTCAAACGAAAATTGGTTTGAATGTAATCGATCGGTATAGTTGTGGGAATGTATGGTTCATGGCGAATATTAAATAATAAAATGTGTGTTCCACTTGAGCTTGAAGACAGAAGTTTTGCGTACCAATGCGTTCTCCCCGTGAAGACTTACGGGACCGAAACACTCTTAAGTTAGGACTGGTCTGCAAGTTTGTGGTAGCTTAACGGACTATTGAACGTGCTATGTTGGGTGTTTCTCTGTACGACAGAATTCGTAACGAAGTCATAAGGCAGAGAACTAAAGTAACCGATATCACGTGACGAATAGGCTCGCTGAAGGGACAATGGGCTGGTCACACACTCAGAAGAACAGATGGCAGATGGGCCAGTAAGGGTCTGGAGTGGAGGCCGCGTTTAGGAAAGCCAAGTGTCGGTCGACCGTTCACCAGGTGGGAATACGATCTCCTTGCAGAACCCAGTCCGGAATGGATGAGGGGAGCAGGAGATCGGCCGTCTTGGCGTTCAATGATCAAGGCCTATGTCTAGCAGTGGACCGATAAGGGCTGATAATGATGATGGAAATGATGACATTTGACTTACATATGTTTGTTTGGTTGCAACCATCTGGAATGAAAACTACGTGCCATCAGATTGACATACATCATACTTTTGCTGACACCTGCATTAAATCGCTATTTGTGTCGCCTACAGTAGTTTAAGAGATATGGATTTTTTTCGTATGTTTCTACGGAACCCTTCATGGGCGACTCCGACTCGCACCTGGTCGGGTTTTTTTTAACAAGAATCACTTTACTTATTAAAAACAATAACAAGCAACAAACAAATATTCGATAAAACAAATAAAGTTATTATAACATCAAACATTCAGGCAATGTGTTAAAAGTGGTGCTTCTCCTGTTTTATTTTCATGTCTGAGATATTCATTTGAATAGTAAATAAATAAATACTGACTGAATAAATGTACAATTTCATCTAACCTATCAAAACAAATAGAATGAAAACGAACCCAGTAAACACGCTCTCCTGTGGAAAGGCGCATGTTGCTTCCCTCGTAAAACGGTGGCATTTGCAACCTGTGTTGTTTATGTTCACTAACACTCCCTTGAAACTCCACTGTACTTTTAATACCTTTAGTTTTATCATTAGTAATATCATTTTTACATTTATCATTATTAATATCAACACTAAGAGGTCTATCATTATTTATAATACTTTTATTAACTATCGCTTTGTCATTTGTGGTTACGATTTTCGTTGTAAAATCTTTTTCAGGCTCAACCACCCTGGTGGCCCAAAAGGGTTTATAAGAACTATTCTTTCTCACACTAGTAGGTTTGTAATCAAAATCAGATACTTTCGCTACTTTGAAATCACTGAATATTTTCGACAGAAAACCAGTGCTTTTGTGTTCGTTATTTTCAATGTATTTCTCTTTAGCCGGCTGTTTTATTATCCTGCCTGACTTAGGCGAGACAATTGATACCGATTTCCTCTTCCACGTTTCAACCACATTCGTTATTTTTGGCGATGAGAAGTACGTTACAATGTGTTCTATACTTTTTTTGTCTAATTTAGTGCACTTCTCTTCTTGTACCTCCATTTTATTATAATTCGTATATATATCCTATATATCATTGATTTTTTCAGTTTTAAAGACTTAAAACCAAGTTTGCAAGCTTAAATTAAAAACTTTCATGATAAATAGACAAAAGAGTAATCGTTTAATGAATTATATTGATTACTGCGAACACGATATGCACTTGTATATTTTTTTTTTGTTAAACCTCAAACGACACATGTGCTGACCACTCGAACTGCCGTAGCTGACTAATGTTTGCCGATAATAACGCCCCTTTAATACTGAACATATGTAGATAAAGCCTATATTGGCAGTCCATGAAATTATTATGCGGTATGTGTTACAGTGGAAGCGAAGTTTTCACGCGATCGCAATTGCTGTTCGTGTTAAGCCTTTGTTAATGGTGTGGCTTAATTAGTTCATGTGGTACCGACTGAAGTGTAAATTAAACAAAGGTCGGTGTTAAGAAAGTAGACCGGGGAGGTGTATCTCGCTCATAATACTGAAGTCAAGTGACATCACGGGCGTAGGTAGTCGTAAAAAAGGTTCAAATTTTCGTTTGCCTTATTCTATAAAAAAATCCTTATCCTCTTTAGATAAAGACTTTTTAATTTAGTTTTAAATTAATTTGGTTATTTGATCTTACCCACATAAACGCGCTACTAATGTTTATACATGCGAAAATGTAAATGTTGAACAAATTTGTATGAAACACAGATAATCTAGAATAACATAAAACACACTTTTCCTGTCGAAGAAGATAAGTTTATTGTGACAGATTTTACGCGTCTACAAGAAATAGTAAAATTAAAACTATTAAAACCTTAGAAAATGATAGGATAATCTACGTATACTTATTATAAAACAAAGTTCCCAAAGCTATCTGTCGATCACACACATACAGACAGATCTTTATTTTCTCTAAATGTATTGAACGAAATATTATGTGGTTCACACAAATGGTAGCGATGCCCGAGGAATCTTTTAGTGTTTAATTGACAGTCGAAGCCGGGCCGGCTCGCTAGTATGAGATAAAATGTATACGTAGACGGACAGTCATAATTATTTTTATGTGTTCTATAGTATACAAAAATTTAATACCGATTTATTTTCTTTTTTATAGCATAGGGGGTAAACGCGCAGTAGGGCCATTTGTAAATAGGTGATCACCAACGCGCATAGACATTCGCAACACCTGACGACTCGCAACGCGTACGTAGCCTTTTAGAGATAAGTTTTACTGTTTAACGTAATGATACATATTTTTGGCATTATGTTATTATGTTTTACACCCGATGTAAGATTTAAATACAAATGAATCATGACATGTAAGCAAACGAAAAAAAAAATAGTTTCACTTTGAAGTGCGTAAACCTTTGTCTTTAATATCGCTTTGTATGTGCACAAAAGTTACGGTCCCAAAGGACAACCTTGTGGGACACCACCTAATTACTTGTAGGAGCGGCACTAGCAACACCCAATTCATTAGTAAGACAGTGCGATAAGGATAAAAGCGTGACCATGGTGTACGTAATAACGTTCGAGCGTAGCCTTAGGGTTACTTCAATAGTAGGGACTTAGCTAGCGGTCATTAACGGTACTGTACCACATAAAAGTTCCAAATTAATTATTTCTGACCAGAGCCTGTTTAAACTATTTTTTTTGTTTACTTGCTACTAAACTTCCAAATAGGTTAACCAGAAATTTAATAATAACTTGTGAAACCGACACTTAGTATTTTTGATATACTAAATACCAAACTAGTTTCAAGGGCGCCCGAAGTGACACAAATAATAAGTAAGTTTCTTTACTTTTATTGATAAGCTTTTAACGTTAAACGTCAAAAGTTTGAAGGCCATCTTGTATAGCGCGAATCATGTTACAATTTGCAATGCGACGTATTTGTCTGTTCGGGCTAATGAAATTTCACATAAATAAATTTTTCTCGACAGTAATTGTTTTTTAATAGAAAAAGGAACCTATTAGAGAAATAATTAAATTTTTACATATAAATGAAACCGAATTCGAAAAAACAAACAATGCCCTAAAAAGTTGATAATAAACTAAGTTGAAAATTTTATTTATCAAATCTTATGCGTATATCTAATCCTAGTGTCATAATGTTAGTCACCTTTCTCCTCCGAAATGGCTTTACCCATTTTCACCGAATTTTACATACATATTCAGTAGGTCTAAGATTCGGCTCCTATCTATTTTTCATACACCTAGATAAGGGTTGTTCACCACTAACTATTTTTTAAAATGTTTACACGCTACAACCAATTCAATTTATGACAGAACCATGTATGTCGTGACAGCTAGTATCAATGTAATTTTTAACTTGAAGTCGGTGCCCATACAAAGGTACCCCTTACATTACTTGCGGTTGACCTAAAACCATAAAACTTGACAAGAAGTTAAGAACATACTGTGCAAATATAGGAATAAAACCGACAAAATAATTAAATATTACTTAATTGTGTAAATGGCTGAAAAATATATTACAAACTTACGTCTGTAGTTCAATTTATACAATTATTTATGGCCCGGTAGACATTCAAAACTTGTGTCCCTTAAAAAGTAAAAAGACGATATTACAAATGCCCGTAATTTTCACCAATTTGTATCATACATTTTATCTACACTAATAACATAAAGCAGAAGGGTTTCTTTGTTATTTTAAACGCATTAATCTTGAGAGCAAAGAGGGCGAAGCAGCGGGATGATGCTAGTTCTATCTATATCAAATATTGTTACCGTAAAAGTATCAAGCGTTCGCCGTCTAGACTTGTCCCCCTGTGCGTGGCGACACGTCTAGACATTATATTTTACTAGCATCACCCCTGGGTGGTTTCACCCGCGTAACTCAGCTCTTATTAGTCGTAGCGTCATGGTATACAGCCCAATAGAATATGTATAGTATTCAACACAACAATAGTTCCCAAGATAAGCCTGTCCAAACAAACTGTTCAGATTTACATTATTAGCATAGTCCATAAATACCTCGCCGACTAGTTGTAACTTAGCCGCAAACATAAAGTACAGGGTTCGAGTCCCAGGTAGGGCTAAACAAAAAGTTGTTTTCACGATTTTTCAATTTCTAGCAACTTTCCGGAGTCAGGAAGTTGACGTTTACAACTCCGTGCCTCGGAGAGCACATTGAGCCTTCGGTCCTGCGCCTGACTTCTCTGCGGTCGTGTCGGACTGCCGTCCCATCAGAATAGGAGAAATGGGGAATAGAATTTGATTTATTGTGTAAGGTGAATGCGTAACGAGAGCATTACGGAAGTGATCAGGCGAGACGAACGAAAGTTGAGAGGAAGATGTAAGTTAATAAAGATAAAAAGAATGTTACGTTTTATTTAAGAGGTGAGAGATCTTTTTCTCTCATTACGTTTCGTGTAACTAAAGTTTTGCTTCGGTCGTGTGGTCTAAACCACAATAGTTTTTATTTTATGTGTAACATATTCCTTCTCGATATATAGATATTGTCTGTAGGAGTGATTTCGTGAAAAGGGACAGAAATGTGTAACGGGGAACCGACTGGTCCATCAAAATCTGCACGGTTCAGCGGTATGATGAGTGGCCTTTACTCTGAAAATTAACCGCCTTATACGCATAAACCATCAGAAACGTGATAACTGCATCACTTTTAAGGCAGTATCATGCGAGCGCGACGTTCACTGATCGTGCAATAAAAAAATGACACTGCTAGACTAGGTAAAACGCATCAGCGCCGCATCATCTTTGCTGGTTTGGTTTAAAACCGGCGTCATGTTACCACTGACCTATACAGACATTGTAAGGAGGAAAAATCAGATTGTTTATTCGCATTGAATAGACTCACAATCTACTGCACTGATTTGAGAAAATATGCTACCATTAGAATCCTACATTAGCTGTTACGGACATAGGCTACATATCATTTTCAAATCGTTTGATGATTATGAAAACTTCGATAATGTAACTACTAAAACTACTAAAGTGTGTAAAAAAAATCCTTATTTACCTGCAATAATTGACAAATAGGCGGCGTTGTTCTGTCATAAGTAGAATTTTTTTTGTCGTGTAGTGTTTACGAGGCCGAGACTAATAATTCGTATTTTGGTAAATCAATGAACATTTGCCATATTTTGTGAAATATCCGTGCGAAGCAGGGACGGGCTGATAGTGTTATGAAATAGTTATTGTCATTGCGTTATTTCAAAGAAGAAGAGAGAAAGAAAGATTTTTATTGGTCACAATAACCAGGACTATTAACAAACTAAAAAAATATTTTGTATTTGTCCTGTCGATGTCTGGAGCTGTGAGCAAATAAATGTTTCTCTTTTACTAGGGTCAAGTCCATTTTAGGATGGAACCTGAATTCTAAATCCGCTGATGATTGCCATTTAGTACGGACACTGTATCCCATAAACTCCGTGATAAATTTAGCGCCAACGTAAATATTTGGTACTGTGCAATCGACTACGCTGGCCAGCCAATTTACTTTTCCTACAACTTCTGTTTATTTTCACAATCCGGAACTTTTGATGATTAAATTATTGTCCAATGATAATATCCGACCAGTAGCCAGCTACATTACTAGTGATCGAACAGAGATCCCAATTCGATTACATTCATAAATCATTCGACTTCGAATACGGCTATAATTTATATTCGAATAAAGTATAATGCTCGCAGCCAAGCTGTATTCGATACCGTTTAATAGTTACAATAAAATGGTCTAGAGTGGACCATGAAACGTCGGGCTAAATAAATAATTAAATAAACCGCGATAAAATCCGTAAAAGTAGTTTTATTGTAATGACTAACATTCGCGTAACCTTAAGACACCTTTTTTTGTTGTTTCTACAAAGTGCATAATTTGACAGTTGCTCATCTTTTATATGGACGGTTTTGAGACGTTATTCGTATATCTTGGTATTTTTTTTAAGTATATGCCGTAGGTAGGTCAAAATGTTTGACGGTTGTTTTCAAATTGTGTATTTCATAAGATGTTAAAATGTTGTGCGCATACCGTAGTGTGGATAACGTTTTATTTAATCAACACAATAAAATTTAATGTATAATTTTTATAGTATACGGGGACAAACGTGAAATCTGCGCCTATCAACGACTATCGACGCCCATGAACATCAGCATAATCATGCCGATGCGTTGCCCTCCCTTTCATCCTCCCCCTCCCCCAATGGGCCATTGTATAAAAACATTAGCGTTCTGCACTTCTACACACAAACTGAAGTACTACAAATTAAATACTTTTAAATCCGAGTAGTCTTCATAGAAAGGTGTCCAAAGTTCTTGCGCCACGCACTAATATAAAAGTTAACAGTTCATTTGGTCAGGTACGGTTTCAACTTTTTTCAAATTACTTTCTATCCCAAAGGGATGTTGATCCCGTTGGGATAGGTTTTCTTTCGGGGACAAGATACTGTTTCGTTCCTGTTGAAGCACTTTTAAGTAATCTCTCTTAGAGACGCAGATATGCCTACCAATGGGCCACTAGATTCGCAAGCACAAGCATATCCATTCTTAATGGTATTATGAGAGAGGCTCTTCCCTGGTCGCTCGCCCGATTCCGTTGCAAAGTAACAATGCGCTGCCACACGCTCGAAGTAAAACTTCTGTAGTCACACAAAACATAACTGACGATGAGAGAAAAAAAAGTGTATGCTCGTCATCTCTCTCCCTCTTGCCCCTACAGTAATACACGACGTCGCGTTTTGTACGGTTTGTATTTTGGTAGCCCTCATACCCGGAAAACGATACGTTCCTATAACAATGATGTGGATGTTTATGGGCGTCCGCAGTCACAAAGATTATAAACGTGTATAATTGATTTCATGTATTAGCTATGAGAGGAAGCAAGAAAGAAAATGTGCAATCGCACCTCTCTCTCACGTACATATACGAAAAGTAACCCTTTCTCTTTCTACTTTCACTAACTTATATCGTCCTCTCAACTTACGTTGGCCTTTTCATTAACGCTCTCGTCACACATTCACCAGCTTACTCCCCAAGAAGCGCGCGTAAGTAAGTCTTACACCAGTAACAAATCCACACACGTGTCGTGCTAGTGTTTAGCGTGAATTCGTTGAATTAATACTCCTCCCGAGAGGTTGGCGTACTGTCAAAATCTATTTCAGTTGCCGACAAGGAGAAAACCGCCGTTAAGTGGCATAGGTTACAGTGTATACACAATTTTACACTAATGTTTACACAAGTCAACAGTGAGAGGTAGTGCCATGCTGCATAGCCGCTGTATTGGGCCGGCATGACCGGAGAGATACCTCTCGGTCACATGTTACCGGCGTAAAGTGACGGTACGGATACGGTGTGTAATTATACGGATGTTCTTGAGCGTGGGTAGTCGTAAAGAGGCTGCGATTTCTCGAATGCCCCCTATACTTTAAAAAAAGACCAAGTATCGTCATCTGAGAAACACTACTAGTAATCCGTTTACGATTATTCGGGTTTGCCTTCGCTCCTGCAGCATATTACACGCCGCACGCTGAAGAACGGTGCGGGTGACAGCTGTCAGTTTGACATTGACATCTGTCAGTGCCGCGTGACTAGCGGTGTGACTTTAAGTAATTAATTTTTTTCGCCAACCATACTTGGAGCATAAATTCAGTTCACTTTTTTATTATTACGTAATAATTTATATGCAATAAAAACCTTAATCGTCCTTGCGGTAACACATGTCTAGGCTGACGTGGGTCCACAGAGATTATTACATACTTATGTTTTTAGCGGCCCGGTAATATAATAAAAATAAGCGTAGCTGACTATGATTATAATAACGACTTAGTTACAGGTACTAGACAACTGAAAAGTAGTTAATATTTTTTTAGCAATTTAAGAAATTGTACATATTTAATATTTTTATTATAGAAATACATATAATTATTTTTTTAAACAAACAAAACAAAAGGGCAAACGACCTCTTTACGATTACCGACGCCCATGAACAACCACATAATTGCTATGCCGATGCGTTGCGCTCCTTCTCCCCCCCCCCCAATGGGCCACCGGCTACTTACAAACCGCACGAAACGCGACACTGAAGATGTCACTTTACGGCGGTATTATGTGAGCGCGAGGTACATCCCAGATTATGCCGGCCCTATTCCGTTGCATAGGAGGATGTAGTGTCATGCGCCATGCATGGCACTGCCTCCTCCTATGCAGCGTAGCCATACAAAAATAAATACACATGACCCGGGATTGGAACGCGCGACGTCTGGCGCAACATGCGCTAACATTCGAGCAATGTTACCACTGCGCCTGATGGACGTCAGGCGACTGTACATTGTTACAAGTACATCGGTTACTCCATTTTCATTCGAACCGCTAAGGCTAGACAAGCGCCGCCAATCAGTAGTACGGTCCCTACGGAAAAAAAAAGCAAAAATCGGTTACTTCTATGACGTCTGGTCGGGTCGGATAACGCGAGCACGGCCTTGCTACGATTAAACCATCAAGCCCGACCTTGGCTGTACATCTTGAAACTCAATTGAGATGAAATGGCTTAAATTGTTGTACGGCCATTTTAAAAAGACCGGCATTGCTATAAATGTTGTAACAAAAAAAAAAAACTTCAATTGCAAATAACATTTATTACTTTTACAGTGTGTATACACAAATTTAAAAAGATTAGAAATATAAAAAGCCCGTTCGAAGTGGTCTCTGGTGGTGGCTGGGACACAGTCTTTTAAACGTTGAGGCCAGTTATCAATAGAATCACACACTCTTTGCATGGGTAAATTCTTGTCTGCTGTACGGATAGTTTCAGGGACTCCAATTTATCATGGCATTCAGAGCAACCTGTACTCTCTAAAATAGATACCGCCTGACTGACCGTCTAGTCTTCAGCTCTGATGAAGTCCGAGACGTTCGCTACCAACCAACACTGCGTGGACAGTGCCTTATGACCCGTCGCCGAGCCGTCTCTACCTTGTCTAATGCAACAACGATTCTGTTCTCTTTATCACCACACTTCATTTTAATATCGCAAAATATTGTACAATGTATTGGCGCCAAAATGAGAAAACACAATTAAGAGTTGTGTAAAAATGACACATGTTCCAAATTCAAATGTAATATTTTTTATCTATAATTGCAACAGTATCTCTGTCCAGACTAAGTATATACCGAAAGGTTGACATATGGAGTTATATGACGGCGACTGGTCGTTTTGGTTAGTAGAAAAGGAAAACGAGGAAGCACTGCCTTTGTCTATGTAGTCTCGCAAGAAAATAAAGAGACAGAATGTACCTATTCCATTTGCTGTCTCTTTAGACGAATACAGATGCGTATTACACTGGCTTCCATATTATCTCTAGGGGTATATAGGGTTACCACCTTTCATAGGATAAATAAAATAATTTTTCATTTTTTAGAATAAAAATGGAGTACACAGCATAAAAATGTATTTATATATTTGTCCTTAATATGTTTTCTGTTGCACATTGCGACGTTTTAAGAAATATTTGATATTTTTGAAGATATTTACAACATCTTTTGTAATAAAATTTTCAGTTAAATTATAGTTAGATAATTGATTAACGAAACCTAATGTTCAATTTTTTTTTCTGACGATGTCGAAAAGAACTTAGAATCCGTAACATGTCAGTTTTATGGAAATTGGAGTAGTTTAGCGTACCTTGTTTGTGTCTTACATTATACAGTACGCCTCCATGGAAAGGAGGAACTCCAAAATGTCTACGGGTAGCAACCCTAGTAGTAAAGCCATGTTCCATCCGAAGTGATCTTTCTATGCTGAATTCCGATAGTTATATTTAATTATGGACGTTCAAACGCTCATATTTAGGGTTCCGTTCCCAAAGGGTAATAAAATTACACTATTATTAAGTCTCCACTGGACGGCCAGACGTCCGCCTAGACAGCCAGCCTGTCGAGGCTGCATCTTAAGGACCGTGAGACAGTTGAAATGTTCACAAATGACATATTTTTATTGCCGCGATAGTAACCAACACTATAAAATAGAATAAATTACAACAAACGTGTTTTTGTAGGCACGGAACCCTTCGAGCGTGATTCCCACTCGCACTTGGCCGGATTTATAATTCTATTTTGCACTTACATGACACTGTTGAGTACTGTCTACCGTGATGAGGTAACCTCCTATAGGAGCACATTTCTATACTAAAATTATAAAGAGGAAACATTTGATTGTTTGTTTGCAAAGGATAGCTTCCGAAACTACTGCAACGATCTGAAAAATCCTTTGATCATTAGAATCTCACATTACTACAGATGAACATAGATAATAAAACATTTCTAAAACATAGATAATAAAACATTTCTAAAACCTTTTGATCGTTATGAAAACTTCGATAATCTAACCAAAGGTGTAAAAAAATTCTAAGTAAATCCATATATATATATATCTGCACAAATTGTTCACAACTGGCTGCCCCGATAGATGTTGTTCTGTCATAAATTGAGTTTGTTGTCACGGTAACTTGTAATGTTTACGAGGCGAATACTAACAAGCATAATTTTTATATTTTATGTAAATCAATGAATTTTTGTCACGTTTCGTCAAGTATTCGTGCAAAGCCGGACTGCTAGTAAACAACAATTTAATACATTTCATATTCTTTCAGTTCATATATTCCTTCTACACTGTAATTAGAGTTTCATCAAAATCTCTTCACAAATATTCTTCTTCTTATATTACATATACTGTCTGTCTATATGTGTTTGTTTCTCCAAATCTACTGAACGTATTTTCATGCGGTTTTCACCATTGAAAAGAGCGATTCCCAAGGAAGTTTAGTCTATAATTTAACCTATGTTATTCAATTGCAAAGTCAGAGCGGACCTATAGTTTCATAATGAACAGATATCATTGTAACGCTCATTGATATTGCACATTTACTATGTCGCATGTTAACGATGTTATTTTAAGAACGCCAGATCAAAATGAAACCAGTTCCTTATAAATGTGAGATGATTCATAACATTTTAAGATAGTAGGCGTGTCTACTCTCTGTGAACAGCGGAACAGGTCTGGTTTATGGGTTCGTATTTATAGGCTTCACTATTAAATTTCCTCTTTTATTTTTTACGATTTACAACTTAATAGACACTGCATAATCATTTATGCAGTGTCTATTAAGTTGTAAATAAACTAGTGTTCGTCCATAGAATCATCTTTTGAACAAATTTTCAACTTCATTTTAAAAAGAAAAATCAAGAAGTAGACGTAGTAGGAGGTGCTATGCAGTATTGCAGCGGAGTTGAGCCGGCACGACCGGGATGGTACCTCTCGCTGACATGATACCGGTGCAAAGTTGTACAAATCGCCGTATAACTTTACGGCTAGTCATTTTCAAAAACAGGGCCGTTTTGTTTTGTGGCGGGCTAACGATAAGCCGGATTGTCATTGCGAGATGCTCTTCAGTATGGCCGCTCACGTTTAGCCTCATTAGACCTCTGTATTTAAGGCAGTGATAGTTATCGATACAAGAACGAAATTAGGAAAAGTATTTTGAGTGTAAATAAAAAATAACCAGTCTGGGCATCGTTTTCTTATTTCTCTGTATTCTACAATCGAAGCCATTGTTGTTGTCATGCAATGCAAGCAACGCTACGAGTGTTAAAGTTGTGTAATAAGACGTGTCAAAAAGGCGGAAATCTCACTTTATTTCAATAAGGCTAGTTTTATTGAAAATCGTATAACGCCGAACTGCTTCTGGCGCTCACTCAGCCGTATTCAATGTGGCTAATTGTTGGCCGCCACAAAATAAAACGGCCCTGTTTTTGAAAATGGCTAGCCGTAATGAAATACAGCACAGTTATAACATATGACTGACAGAATGTCAAACTCACACACCGCTAACGGAAACGAGCCCGGGTTCGAATCCGTAAGTTGAGAGCTTAGATTGATAGAAGTAAAATAACACGACTCTAGAGAGCTCTAATAATAAATAAATTAAGAATACGGCTTCCGCCGATTTGTAGCGAAAATCGACCCCTTCCATCAGGGGGGGGGGGGAGGCATCAGGCCTCCTCAGATAAGCCAAACATTAAACGAGCTCAATTATCCTTATCCACGACACCGCAAATTAAACGGCATTGTGCGCGCGCCGTCCCACTAGAGTGGGGAGGGGGACCGCTTCCCCCTTTTCGGTCCGAAAAATAATTATTATAGGGTACGCCCACAATCAACCCGGTACATCTATTCCCATCTGCGGGAAAAGAGGGGGTCTGTCCCCCTATCGTCTCCCTAAACCTGAAGACAAAAAAGTCTTCGTAGTCAGTCGAACTGTTGAGGCTGGACATACGCCGCCAATCAATATTAGGTCCCTCCGAAAAAAAAAAGAAATATAGCGATTTAAACAATCCAACTACATATATATGGTGAAACCTCGGGGCACTACTAGTACATACTTGTGATGTGATTAATACGTTCAAACATGATCGAGCAAATCACCATTAATAATGTACAATTAAATGCAAATGAAATAAATTGGTCATGAATAATATCTCAGCGTGAATCTTCATAAAAATAGAGTAGGTAGAAAAGATAGCTATTGGTAAGTCTACTGCGAGTGCCGACATCAGTTAACATGGAAGGAAGATGAGAAATCTATCTATCTTTGTCTTTGCGCATAAAATATTACATAGAAATAGAGACAGGTAGTAATCCACATTGGGTTTCTCCTCCGATTTTGACGGATGCGTTTTGGGCTGACTTCCCTGCTCTGACTATGTTATTAGCTCTATGGACATCTTTTATGCAGAAGTACAAGTGTAAGAGCCAATATCCGACATAATGCAAATTATAAAATCCATAATTTTGGTCCGTGACCCTCTTTCATCAATAAGGTACTTTATATGCTTTTAAGTTTTTAAACTGTAGCCGTTATAAATACTTTTTCTGTTGGAAACTGTCACAGTCTAGTTAACTGACTTCTGGCTCTAAGACTATATAGCTTATAGTGGTGCTGTGTGGTCCTAAAGAGGTCGTTTCGTTTCAGGCCCGTGTGAAGTAGGCACACCTTAAAAAATGCTGTTATTACACTAGAGTACGAATACATTTTAATTTACACATTTTCTTGTACACAGATCCGTGTATTGGTTGTCATTTGTCATGCGCCGGTTCTGTGGCCGTATTGCATGAACAATGACAGATGACAGACGTCAAAAAGGTGTCGTTGACATTTGGCGTGACTATTGGACTTTTTTCTTGTATCTTCTAGAATAATGTTATAAAGTGGAAATATTTGATTGATTGATTGTTTGTTTATTTACATTGAATAGACTCCGAAACTACTGGACCGATTTGAATAATTCCTTTACCATTAGAATTCCACATTATCTCTGATTAACATAGGCTATGTAACCTCTTCCAAAAGGTTGTAGATTATTATGAAGACTTCGATAACGTCGCAGTTGTGAAAAAATATCAAAGTAAATCAAAGCCTTATTTGACAACTAGCCGTCCCGACAGACGTTGTGATGTCATAAATTGAATTGTTGGTCGTTTGGTAACGTGTTATGTTTGAATTAATGAATAAATGGATCAGCCTATAGCCATCCACTGTTGATATGCCCCACCCAGAGGGCGCCAACCATCCTGATCCTGGGCAGCCCAGCAGTGTTATGATTACGAGGCCTAAATTAAAATTTATTATTTTTGTAAATGAATGAATTTCGCTCTATTTTGTGTCACACGACAGACTGGTAGTATACAATAAAACTATTTGTATTTTATTCGAAATTAAAAGTGAATTGAAGTTAGTTATGTTTTGTGAAACACCAGATTCAGGTTGGAAACTAAAACCATAGGCTGGAGCCCTGGAAAGACGAGCCGAGGCTCTTTGGCTCTTGTCTTACAGTTAGATTTTCTTTGTCAGACAGACAGGTTCTACTTGAACCACGAAGGCTGATCCCTTACTGTAAGACTCGACAAACAGCCGGTGGAAGAGGCTCTTTGGGCACTCTCTGTGGAAGCACCCTCTGTGGTGGCAGAATCATTCCCTTACGGGACTAACTAACCGTCAAGGTGCCTGTTTCTTCACAGATCAGGGACACCTCACAGACGGTTTTCAATTGACATTCTGCACCTAATAACGTTTTGCGCCACAAACACTCCGGCACTTCACGCCTGTGAAGGTACCGAAACAAAATTCCCTCTTACTATCATCTGGAAACATGACTTAGTTTTGCAGAAAACTCTACACAGTACATGATAATGATGACGACCAAGAATATTTAAAATTTTACGGTTCACGATTTTGGATTTAATTTTGTACGTCTAGTAACTATGTACATGAAGCATATGGATGTTATTTCAGCAATAGTTTCTAGTATAAGTACAACTTAGCCTCTTGGTGACTACGCCCATAGCTGCCGCATTGTTGTTCAGCTGACGTGTTACCCACGTTTTTCTTTTATAGAATAGGGGGGGGGGGGGG
>JAFELO010002118.1:66891-89204 GCA_017140195.1 Eumaeus atala
GGGGGGGGGGGCGGCAAACGACCGATCGGAGTCTTTTTACGACTACCGCAGCCCATGAACATTCACATAATTAATATGCCGATGCGTTGCTCTCCTTCCCCCCTCCCAATGGGCCAGTGGCTACTGGCAAACCGCCCGAAACGCGACACCCAAGATGTCACTTTACGGCGGTATTATGTGAGCGAGAGATACCGGTCATGTCGGCCCAATTCCGTTAGGGTGGATGTAGAGTCGTGCACCATGCATGGCACTGTCTTTCCCTAATATATGTCAAATACCAGTAGTGCAAAGTAGTTAATAAAGGTATTTATAAAAGCACCGAAAACAAAAAATTTCATACTCCTCTGTCAGAGCAACTTTCGTAAAAAGGCGTCCAAAGTTATGTGGATATAGGTACAACAACAACATAACTTCACGCAATTGTTATATACTTATATAGTTGATCAGTTACGATAAAACTACTTTTACGGGTTTTATCGCGGTTTATTAAATTTATTTATGTAGCCCGACGTTTCAGAAGCTTTACAGCAGCCGTGGTCACGGGTCGTGAATGAACTGCGATAAAATCCGTTAAAATATTTCTATTGTAATGTCTAACATTCGCGTACACTTAAGGCATCAATATTTGATCCGTTACGTCGGGATGACATATGGGGGGGGGGAGGGGCTGTGTGATCATACGAAGAGATGGAGACTAGGTGAGAAGCTATAACACATCGCCGAAGTACACACCCGAGTTGTCCTCATCTCATGGCCTTCGGAGCCGCACTGGATGTTCTATGTGTCTAACACGAGCATCGGCTGTCACAGCTGTCATCACAGGGCAGACTGTGTAAATATGTTAACAGGTACGCAACACCTTTTTTATAATAAACGAACAAGAACAGGCTGTCATGGGCCGATAATGATGATAACTCTGCATCTCAATTTGCAAGATTTGATGCATACAGGACGTAGGCTCTCATGTGTAATCGACCATAGGATTTCTATGTCCTAACTACGTTTCCTTATATAAAACTGGTTTTCTACTTCCAAATAATACTTATTGATAGATGATAGATCATGATGGCAGATGGACCGGTAAGGCTCTGGAGTGGAGGCCGCGTTTTGGAAAACGAGTTGTTGGTCGACCGTTCACCAGGCGGGAAGACGATCTCCGTGCAGTAGCCGGTCCGGGATGGTTGCGAGTAGCAGGAGATCGGTCGTCTTGGCGTTCATTGAGAGAGGCCTGTGTCCAGCAGTGGACCGATAAGGGATTGATAATGAAGACGATGAGTAATACTTCTTATCTTGTGTCCTATCTTATCAAGACTGACAATGTTATATTTTCATTCTAACTACATACATCTGTGTTTCCTGGGCCTCGTTGTACTAGTAATTCAGGATGGCGCGTGGGCGCGGCTCCATTACCCATCCCCAAATTCGACCTAAACCTTTGACCTTTGATGACGCGATCGCATCTGTGGACACGACCAACAATATACAAACAGACGCGCTTCGAGCTGCGTAACTTTCGATCCCGTGTATCGACGGCATCATCATTATCAGCCCCTATCGGTCCGCTGCTGGACGCAGGCCTCTCTCAATGAATGTCAAGACGACCGATCTTCTGCTACTCGCATCCATCCCGGACCGGCTGCTGCACGGAGATCGTGTTCATAGTTGGTGAACGGTCGACCATATCGGGATGAATTAAACTTTGCGACCTATTCTCATATTTCCTATAACATAGGCCGATAAACGAGCAATCGGGTACTTTTGGTCTCTATGCGCTGCCCGTCACGCCGTCCCCCAATTGGCCACCGGCTACTCATAATAATAGTTGCCCGATCTGGGGATTGAACCCAGGACCCCACGCGGCGCGGCACAGACGCGACATTAGTAATCAGTATTTAAATATACGCCCACGTAGTTGGTTGACTGTCTGTAGAACCATGAGTCATGATAATTATTGCGAGGAACATTGAAGCAGATCAGGTTAAGTGCGGAAATTATCTTAGCGTTTCCTACTGTAACGAGCTATCATTAAATAAATGTAACTTAGTAAGAGGTAGTGCCACGTTACATTGCAGCCGAATTGGGCCGGCACAGGGGAGGTACCACTCGCTCATATGACACAGCTTTAAAGTGGGTTGTGCCGTGGCGTTTCGTTCGGTTTGTAGGTAGCCGGTGGCCCATTGGGTATGAGTCCAACGCAGATGGAAGTTTAATTAAATTATTGCATCGTTGTGGCCGTACAGGCCCGGCGCAAGCGGGTATCTTTCTTGGGGGTAAACGCGCATTCCGGGCCCATTGAAATCAGCACAATTGTTATGCAGATGTGGTCCTCCTTCCTTGTTCGCTTTCCAAGGCGCCACCGGCGACTCGCAAAGCGCTCGAAACACGACAACTATCTATAAGGCGGTAACATGTGAGCGAGAGGTACCCCCCGGTGGTATCGGCCCGAACCAATCCAGCATGGCATTATCACCTAGCGATGGAAAATATTTTGATGCGATATAGCAATGGAAAGGTGACATCCGCTACAGTCTATAGTAAATTGTTGTTGGAAAATATTTGTTGTTATTTTTACGTATAATGTTGAAAGCGCTATGCGAAGAATTCACAAAATACATGTATGAAAAATGACCAGATATTTGTGAATTATTGACTTTTCAATAGCCCATTATTGTAGGCCCACTTTATACTAAGAAAAGCAGGCGAGATAATAACCTAGGTACTAGGCTCTTTGTAGCTGACGGATCCGGGGCACCTCAGTATAGGCGGCCGCAGCCCGCAGCCCGCAGCAGTGATTTAATGGGCAATTGGTCCTTTAGGAGGGGGAGGGGGGGAGGTGAAAATGAGGGCAACGCATCGTCATAATTATGCTGATGTTCATGGGCGTAGGTAGTCGTTGAAAGGTTCCGATTTTTCAGTTGTCTCACTTTTACTATATAAAAAAAATAGTGGTACAGCCACAAGTGCCATACACCTATTGGGTCACGACCCGGTCTGGTGACAGTGCCTAAAAGCATTTCGTCGCAAAAAACCAAAAAAAAAAAAAACATTCTAGTATCTGTTTCAAGAGAATAACACATATAATATAACGTAAGTAACAGAATGTCAAGTTTGCTTATGATAATGTCCTCTGCGATTAGGTAACATGATGATTATAATTCAACTATTATTGATTACAATATAAATTGCTACTCACTACTACACTACTACACTACTACACAGTTACTGGAATGTGAAGCCCCTTCCCGTTCCCCTATCACCTCACCACGCTCGCTCAGTAGCTCGGTACACTGTGCCAGAGAGCAGATTTACCACCGTGGACCTCAGATATAACAGATATTGTAACAGAGTTTATAAGTATCCAAATAAATTTCAATTACTACATACCACTTTGTAGTTTTTAATGCTCGGCAGAAACCGTTTCTGTTCAACCTCCTTCTTTTGGAACACTTCATTGATGATGTTCCCCAAAGCCTGAGCTCCATAATTTAGTAAAGCCTGCCCACCCTGGTTCAGGAGTTGTCTTCCTGCTCCTTGGAGGAGCGACCCAAAATCACCACCATTTTGACCCATATTGAGGTCTCACTCACACTATCGCACTACACTATATTTGTCTCATGTTTTGCTAGGACATTTTCTACTGATATCTGTAGATAATATGTGAATATAGTTAAAAACCGTTACTAAAACTACAATTATCAATCCTACTTATTCTTCATAGATTGATTTCAAATAGAGAATACCTTCCACACAATTTAAACATGGATTTTTTTTTATCAAAATGAGGCAACACAATTGCCATTAAGCTTTGTTACAAATGTACTGAAGTATGAAACATGTCGTAATTATCTACTCTACACTAGAATATAAAATGACATCATATATATCATGAGGTGTTTAGTGACCTCCAGCTATATTAACAATGTTTTGTTAAAACCATTCATCTTTATGATGTTAATTAATATAAGTGTTAGATTTACAAAGAAGTTTATTCCTGTAAAATTTTCTTCAAAATAGACTATTAATTACACTGATCCACACTGTTACATAGTTTTCCTAAATACATCATGTAATCACTTATATGTCATAGTTTACCAAGGAGTTATCACAAAATTATGTAAATTAATTCATGCATAAAGATAAAATTAACCTGGGCCTTGTATTTTTTTTTTTGGATGATAATTAGTAAGTGAATAAAAAAGATAAATAAAGCGTAACATATCCATTTTATTAGCACAAACAAATGGCAAGAAACTACATGTAACTCACACTATACAACCACAAAATGACAATTACTCTGTCTCATTTCATGCAGTCTATAATTTCCAGTGCCCAGCAAAACGGAAGGGTGTAAGCATTTTTGCTCAGCCTTAATGCAGATTCATGGCCTATATGGATAGAAAAGTTACTTCACACTATGACACTTCCGTTGAACATGAGACTGCACACAGCACTTGAGTTAACAGAATAGAAAGTGATGATACTTTGGTTGGGGTGTAGCAGTAGGGTTAGAAAATTAATTAGACTTAGAATTTTTTTGCAAAACTACTTTAACGGATTTTATAGCAATTCGTTTAAGTATTTTACAGTGTCAGTGTGTAACATTTGTATAACTATAGAAAATAATAGAGATTTTTAATTACAATCATTCCTTTTTTGGCAATGGTGTATCTAAATTAGATGACAAATAACTTGTCTGTAAAGGAAGACTACTAGTGTTAAGACAGTCTATTTTTATAAAGATAGAGTTATCTGTGATCATACATTATTGATTTATTTTCGTTGGGTCTCTTATCTTCTGTAGTTCAGGGGAATCTAAATATTACAGATAACAACACTACTACAATTTATTTACTAACAAATAACAGCAATGATTAGTATAGAATATACGATCTGTGTTGTAATAGATTCGGGACACTATTTTTATTTATAAATTATCATCACAACTTTCAAATAATAGTGACCTATTTTGCTTGCAATATCTTAGTTATTCCATGTCGAAACCAGCCCATTTATAATAAAAACGTAAAAAATATTACCGACACATTTAGTAAATAAGAAAACAGACATTATTTAGATTAATAAAGCAGAAATCATTAACTCATATAAATGAGATCATCAGAACACAGTATGAAAACACTAAATATAGGTAGCACATCCAATAGGACACGTCTTATTTTACTATAACATTAAAGATTTTTAACCATATTCACTCATAATAACATTATCATTACATGTCTAGACTTTTTTATTAACGTTATAATAAATTCAACTGCAAAACACTACCACAAATCTCAGTATAGAAGTGACAAACTGACAGTGAATACACGGCGGCATTTACACGTAGCAGTTCTCTAACCTACTTCAACCGGGAGTGTTATAGGCGGAGGCTGCCAAGCCAAAGAATGACGTAATGTCTTTTCCGCAACGTTCATCGATTTTAGTTGTACAAAGTTTTCCACAGACATTGCAAGTATTCGATGTTATTGTAGACACGAATATTGGACAAAATGATTTCTTTTTAGGGTTCCGCGCGAAATTACGTTAACACGTCACACATTCTCACGTCGCCCGTACCGCAAGCAGGAGAGAAGTCTTCAGCTAATGCGTTTTCCCCGTGATGCGTAGGGCCCAAACATGGCCTCTTAATTTAGGACTGGTCAAGTATGCGCTAGCTCAACGGACTATTGAACGTGCTTTGTTGGGTGTTTGTCTGTCCGACAAAATTCGTAACGCAGTCATAAGGCAGAGAACTAAAGTATCCGATATCACGCGACGAGTAGGCTCGCTGAAGTGGCAATGGATTGCAGATGGGCCAGTAAGGTTTCGGAGTGGAGGCCGCGTTTAGGAAAACGAAGTGTTGGTCGACCGTTCACCAGGTGGGAAGACGATCTCCGTGCAGTAGCCGGTCCAGGGTGGATGCGAGTAGCAGGAGATCGGTCGTCTTAGCGTTCATTGCGAGAGGCATAGGCCTCTACATAGTACATAGGTACAGCAGTGGAATGATAATGATGATGATAAAGAAATTACGATACAAGATTCAGCAGTCCGTCCGTCTGTCATCAGGGTGTATTTCATGAACTGCGATAGCTAGACTTAAAATTGACGCGAGTGCCCGACTCGCACAATCGTTCTAATTTCCGTTTAGTAATTCAATTACAGTTCATCAGTCTGCTCAATCGATTGTAAAGAAACTTTACATACAAAAATACGATTTTTATTCTTTATCTTTTTTTAAAATAAAAACATCTAAACTTTATTTTACATATGTATGTTAACTTTACCTTAGTTGAGCGTGTGAAACCAGAGAGCACAGCTAGCAATAACTGCAACGGTATTCACATTCCATTCTGTGACTTACTATGTAAATGTGCTTTGTGTGCAAGCTGTACGCAAACGGAAGCATTCTAGACACTTTATAATTACGCTAGCAAATACAGTATGTAGACAACATAAATCTTATTTTGCCGTTTTTTATTCACCACAACAGATAAATTACAAGGGAAACGAGATCAGCAAGCATCGTCCCGGATTCGCGAATCAATTTTTTAACCGACTTAAAAAAAGAAGGAAGGTTGCAATTGGACCTGTATGCACTTTTTACACGTTTAATATTAGCTCCACTTGTATGTTTTACAGTTGTATTTCAGTAAGAGGTAGTGCTATGCTGCGTTGCAGCGGGATTGTGACGACACGACGGGGGAGGTATCTCTCGTTCCGATACCGCCGTAAAGTGACATCTACGGTGTCCCGTTTTGTGCGGTTTGTGAGTAGCCGGTGGCCCATGGGGGGGGGGCGGTGGCCCATGGGGGTGAGAAGGAGGATAACGAATCGGCTAGTAGTTGTGCTGATGTTCATGGGTGTCGGTAGTCGTAGAAGGGCACCGATTGCTCGTTTGTCTTCCTATACCATAAAAAAAATGTTTTTGAAGTTATTATTTTACTTTGTGACCGACCCTTTTGACTCGATTTTGGTTCGCTTTAAATGCACAGATTGCTTTGCACACGTATCAAGAATCGGTGACTATTACAGTACAGGTTTTTAGAAGACACTAAACTAAAAAGTAAAAAAAAATATAATTAAAAAAAAACTTAAAAACTTTTTTTAAAGCACACTAAACTAAAAAGTAAAAATAAATATAATTTAAAAAAAAACTTAAAAACTTTTTTTTAAAGCGCACTAAACTAAAAAGTAAAAATAAATATAATTTAAAAATAAACTTAAAAACTTTTTTTTAAAGCACACTAAACTAAAAAGTAAAAATAAATATAATTTAAAAAAGCTTAAAAACTTTTTTTTAAAGCACACTAAACTAAAAAGTAAAAATAAATATAAATTTAAAAAAAAACTTAAAAACTTTTTTTAAAGCAATACAAACCAAAAAATAAAAAATAGTTCCAAATAGGTACTTTTACATAGTATTTTCACAACTATATTTTGTATGTTTTTTAATCGTTTATGTTGTCAATTGCGGGACGATTTTCGAAATTTCTTTTGTTTCCAAGAGTAAGACTCCCGGAGTGGTCCCACCATCACACAAATTATAATCTGATGGGATCTTGAAGAAATCGAGGGAATTCCTCACATTTTATATACGCATCTGATAGTCATGTTCTCATGCCGCAGACCTGATCGTTTAAGGTAAGGGGTTCTGGGCACAACGCCAACAGTGTTGAGCAAATTTTTTTACGAAATTTAGTTGCAGTGACCTTTGTCTTAATAAAACTGGTTTATGTGGAGGTTACTCGCAAGCCCTTATACGGTCACGTTTCGTGCAGACATTAATGCAACATGTGAGCCATTTTTTATACCGTCACAAGCTGCGCTCTGCGGTTTCGCTTGCGATAGTGTCAAGAAATATGTATAAAAGCGAAATACCGACGCACTGAATTGATCACGTGATCTCTGAAATTAGTGTGTCAATCTCAGGCTTAGGTGGCGTCTCCACCATTAACGAAGGACGTTCACCGCGACCTTTAGGTTGTAGACATCCACCATGAACTAATTATACGAAACTCCACTTGGGGTGCGTTTTAGGGGAGAAGTGAGAGGATGAAATAGCGAGGACTCCTAGTATGGGTATAAAAATTACGTGTGTCAGTTAATTTTGACTGGTTTTTTTGAGAAAGGCCGTGCTCTCGCCGGGGAGGTACCTCCCGCTCACTTGATACCGCCGTAAAGTGACACCCACGGTGTCACGTTTCGTGCGTTTTGTGAGTCGCCGGTGTCCCATTGGCGGGTGAAAAGGCGGGTACGCATCGGCATAATTATACTGAAGTTCATGGGCGTATGGTAGTCGTTGAAATGCTCCGATTACTCGTTTGTTCTCCTAAAATATAAAAAAATGTAGAAAGATTGGCAGATGGAAGGTTAAAAAAAAAAAAAAAAATACAAAACATATATGCATACTAGCTGTCCCGACAGACGTTGTTCCGTCATAAATTGAATTTGTTGTCATTGTTAGGTGTAAATATAAAAAAAAATGTTAAGAGTGAACAACTCTTATGAAAAATAGATAGTAGCCGATTCTCAGATCCAACAGAGACCCAGACTGAATGTGTAGATCTGGCCCATCCCCAGACTGAATATGGACGCTGTACCGGTGGAGTAAGGTTGACACGAGAATTTAACACATAAGGTATATATCTATGGAGATATGTAGGTACCGGAGAAGACCAAGACTGAAATACCACGATTAGATTGACTGGGTATTGTCCTAAGGTGGAGACAGAAGAGTGAGGGAGTGAGCGATATGTGGGGCTCCGTTTTCTCTATCCCAAGGGAACTGGCGTGAACGTGTACTTTTAAAATTTTCATCAAGTTTGAGCCTACAACTATTGAGTGATTAGAATTTGAGTTAGTTATACGTCCACTGTACACAAAAAATTTAATTAATCATGCCTCAATTAACCGAAACAGTTATTAGGTTAATAAGGTTTCCGCCATCTTGTGACGTCATATAACAAAAATGTCCGCCGCAAGGGAACACATGGGCGCGCTATATTTACAACCGTGCACTCAATATCCCTACGCCGGTCATGTTTATTTTAACTCGAATACAGTGCCGGATTATCCACATAACAAAACTGGCAATAGCAAAAATTGCCGTGAATAGATGGGCTCCTATATGCAGCACCCTACGCGGTATGCAGGACCTTTTAAAAACGCGGGGAAATTCCGTTATGCGTCGTCCAACCAGGCCCGGGATCGGACTGGGGTGTCGTACATGGTACAGACTGTGCTGCTACCGACAAAAAATCTCTGGAACCTTCTTCGGTGGTGGGGTGTTCCAGATCTGTCCGCGACAAGAAAACACTTGCAGGACCTG
Source organism: Eumaeus atala (assembly GCA_017140195.1). Classification (NCBI taxonomy): domain Eukaryota; kingdom Metazoa; phylum Arthropoda; class Insecta; order Lepidoptera; family Lycaenidae; genus Eumaeus; species Eumaeus atala. The sequence goes on from JAFELO010002118.1 coordinate 76,217, forward strand.
TGGCATTCTACCTTCATATATTTTTACGGGTACCTCGAAGGAAACCCTCATAGGATAACTTTGTTGCCCCGTCTATCTGTTCATCGGCACGTCTGTTAGGACCTTACTCTCAGAAAGGCCTGAAAGGGTTAAGCTAAAATATATGTCAAAAACTAGTCTGTAACATCACAAAGCCCTGACTAGTTAAAAACTATTAGATAAATTCTACATGGCCTACCATCAGAATGTGCGAGGTAATACGCAAAACGATAGTATATCAAGGGTTACTTCTACAGGCACCACGCCGTCTTATCCCGGCGCTTGATATAGATAAAGTACACTGCTCAATGGTTTTATACATATTATTCTCTAATATAGGTCAAGGGTTTAGTTTCCCATATGTGCGAGTATAGAACCAATCAAAGAAAAAGGTCTCGGCCGATACGCGTAAACCTCCCACCTCCCGCTCTCGCCCCTCCGACACCATATTTCGTACTTCTGCGCAATAACGGTCAGCGCTAAACTTGCGCGCCGGGACCTATACTTACTTCTGGCAGCGCGCTCTTCAAATGCAAGCGTGAAACAAAATATACGTGTTAGGCATTCCCTATTTTACTCACATTATAATATTATTTATTCAACCTCACTAGACTATGGAGTCTTGTTAAGATTATCTGGTGTCTTGTGGCTCGGAGTGGTATACTCAGTCGTAGCGCCATGGCATATAGACTATATCCTTCCTCGGTCAATGGACTATTCAATACAAAAATATTTTTTCAATTCGGGCCAGTAATTCTTAAGGTTAGGGCGTTCAAATAATCGAACTCTTTCGTTATGTATTACGAGTATTACTATATGAAATACTGTCATAAGGTAACTTTATCTTGATATCGAGTAAAATTACCAGTGCTACGGTTTTGAGTCATTTCTGTCGTGCCAAGAAACTCTCAGTTATTTTTCAGTTTTTGGCAATGTAACCTTCTTTTTGAATTAACGTAACTCTTAAATTCCAAGCGTAGGATCGCGGTATTTAAGTGCTATTTTGACATGATAACGTTTTGTAAATCAGTAAGCGCATGCACGAAAAAGTCTCACGTCATAGTAACGTTCCGAAATGTGTTTTATTATAGAGGGAAAAACGAACAGTCGGAACAATTTTATGACTACCGATGCCCATACACATCCGTCTAATTGATAAGTCCATTCGTTGCCCTCCTATCCTCCTCACCTCCAATGGGCCGCCGGCTACTTCACTAGCACACGTGTGAGAGGTACCTCCCCGATTGTGCCGGCCCAATGCCCTTGCATAGAAGGATGGTTCTTGGCGCTAAAAAATTGGCGGCGCTTTTGCGCACGGGACAAGGGGGGAGGATGGGAACCTTATCCCATTGGACTGTCCCAAAGTCGGTGAGGTTGTCATGTGGTGCGGGACCTCACCATCAGTGGAGGTGGCGTCGGTTCCTTCGGGGGCTGACTTGCCGTCGAGGTGCCCTGATGCAGTTGCCTTGCAGTTCCGGGGCACCTCACCAAAGGCGGCACTGGTGGCACTCGCGGTGGTTTTTGTGGGTATATGGCACTATATAATGTGCCGCGAACCCCACACATCTGTGGACCACACCCAGGGCCTGTGAAGGCGCGTAAATGCGTTTCCCCTCGTCAACAAAATAAAAAAGATTGATAAATTGTATATTATTTGTTGTGTATTATTTATTTATTGATTGAGCCGGTGGTAGGTTTAATTGATGACGTTCAAAAAGTAATTTTTATAATTCTATTTTGAATGAAAATATTTTCATTTTATTTCATGAGTTAGCAAACAATCCGGCAGTTATCTACAGGCGAAGCCAGGGCGAATCACTCGTGTTTTTTTACAAGTTACAAATTTCTAATAAGTTATCACCGATACGATGTTATTGAAGTTGTACTTCTTGTGGCGGATTAAGGAAAAATAATGAAAGCAAATTTCATTGATGCGTGCGCACACCGTCACAAAAAATCGACATCCTGAAGTTAGCTATAGTCAAAACTTTAGTATTTCTCTTGTTACGCCAAAGTATAACTTTTAATGCGTGTACATGACTATGTACAGAGGAAAACTAAAATGTTGACCATAGCTAGTCAGCTATGGTCAACATTTTAGTTTTCCTCTTGTTACACCTAAGAGGCATAAATTCTAACGAGTGTATGTATGTAACTATGTAGTTAGCTAGGGTCAACATTTTTGTATCGCTCCTGTTACGCCAAAGAAGTATAACTTCTAACGTGTGTACATAGTAAGCTATATATATAATAAGTAATAGTAAGCTATATATAAGTATAGTCAACATTTTAGTTTTTTTCTTGTGTGGCTACAGAAGTATAACTTCTAACGCGTGTACATAGTAAGCTATGGTCAACATTTTAGTTTTTCCCTTGTTACGCTTAAGAGGCATAGCTTTTAACGCGTGTACATAGTTAGCTATGGTCAACGTTTTAGTTTTCGTCTTGATACGCATAAAAAGTATAACTTCTGACACGTCCACATAGTTATCTATCGTCAACGTTTCAGTTTGTCCCTTGTTACGCCTAAGAAGTATAACTTCTAACGTGTAGATAAGTACACACACAATCTCTTCTTTTTAGTTTATATTACCGTGTCATCGATCTGTTTTCGAGTTACTCGTAACTCAGACGCACGTGGGCAGGGTGTTTTATAAATAGCATTTGAATTCTCGAGAGTTTACGTTATTACGAGCACAAATATGGCCTCACGTGTTCACGTCCACACTATCTATTAATGCTTTTAACTACCTTTAAAGGCAGCCTATTGTGTTATAGATATATGTGTTTCAATACGGAAGGGACCGTCTTACTGAGACCTCGATGTCCGTTCGGCCATGATCTTCTCCATGAGCCAAACGTTCAATTCAGTGCGCGAGCTGCCCCCGACGTCAGAGTGGGGGAGGAGGGACCTCTCGGTCCTTCTGGCCACGATAATAATAGTTCAATTAGCTGTTACAAACATTCTCATATCGGGATGAATCTCTACCATCTGCGGGAGAGAGGGGTCGGTCCTTCTTTCGATCCCAAACCTAGCATAGCAATCCGATGACGCTGTATTGGGTTTCTCATCGCTTCCACTGCATAACTTCCCAGGTCCGAAAAAAAAACGCGGTCAGGACCACGCCATTTGCTAGCACTTCTTCCTACCTTTTAGATCAGTCTTTATATGGTCCAATGACTATTTTTAATATATCACAAGGCTCCACCTTATGGTTTTCGGAATATACGTTCCTAATAACTAATTTAACTATTTTTTTCATGACCATACCGCGGGGTCCTCCAGCCCTCGACTCTGACGCCCTGAAAAGCTCGCTTACGGTAACTAAAATGGCCTCATCGTGGAGAGGATCATGACTGCTAGAGTCTCCACGATGAGGCCATTTTTTTTAAACGTTTCCTTAGGCCCTCGTGACCCGTTTTATAGCGGTGTATGAGAGATTGGGTTAAGTGACGCATCTCGAAGGCCAGTCATTCGCCTCAGTGATTTCATATCGGTCGTGTAACCAAGCAGGTAAACGAGCGAACAACGTGAATATTTTTTGTCGCGTGACGCATTCCTTGCCGACTGAGGAAAACAATATTAATTACTACATATAAGTTATGCTGTCTGTGGAATGTGTTATAGTAACTTTATTAACTGCTCTATGCTGACGGTGTCCAGTGTAACTTCATCGGTTATAAGACTATCAGACGCGACGGACGACCAGTGATGTAACGAATGTCAGTAATTAATTCTGATAATCGGAATGTATATAGTTTTTAAATTTGCTGACGAATTCTTTTTCTTGTATAAAGAGAGTTATTAATGTGGGGGAGGGAGACAAGGCTGGTATACTATATGTAACAAGAACCTTCTTGTTCCGTTGACGCACGTATATATATGCTTATAGGTATACCGTTACCAAAAATAATATTTCGATAAAATTAGCAATAAGAATTAAAAAAATAAGTATTAAAAAAATGATTACAATTTCTGTTAAAATGCACGGCACCACAGCTGATTGTCACGTGACGAGTTCATGCCCTCTAGTATATTCGGGGTAAGGAACACTTCCAATGCGGTGGTTGGTCCACCTAACCTATCGTGGCTACGGGCCATTTTAATTCACGAAGTATAGTATATATTGTAGTGATTTAACATTTAATTTGTATTTTTAAGTTGAACAGTACTACTGAATGAGATGCATTTTCAGAATTGAATATCGTTTCCGATTATGCCCTTCGAAGGAACAATAGGTTTTCGTTACATATTGTGTAAGGATCGTGATATGTGGCGCTCCGTTCTCTTTGTCTAACCCATGGGGGAAATGGCGTGTATTACTTTAGATTCTTTTTTTTTCGGAGGGACCTACTACTGGTTGGCGGCGCTTGTCCAGCCTTAACAGTTCGACTGATTACGGAAGACTTTTTGTCTTCAGGTTTTAGGTAGACGACCTTTCCCGCAGATGGGAAGATGAAAACCGGAATTTTTGTGGACATTACCCTATAGTAATTATTTTTGGGACAGAAAAGGGGGAAGCGGTCCCCCTCCCCACTCTAGTGGGACGGCGCGCGCACGATGTCGTTTAATGTTACGGGACGTGTATAAGGATAGTTGAGTTCGTCTTTCGGTTTGGCTTGTCAGAGGAGGCTGGCCTCCTCCCCCACCCTCAGACAGGTGGGGTCGATTTGCGCTTCGAATCGGCTAGAAGCCGTGATCATAATTTAATTTTTATTTTTAGAGTTCTCTAAGATCGCGTTTTATTATTTCTTACTTTAGATTCTTTTAGGTGACGCATTATAAATATTATAGAAGTGCAGGGGAGCCTAACATTTTTCGTATTATACTCTAACACCTGTATTACATCTACACTGGTTGTAAAGGCTCTTGACACCCAGATAGTACCCGATCTAATCTGTATGTCTGTTTTGCTAACTTTTCATCTGCACTTTCTTTCTACACGTTCGAATCAACGGAGAATCCCTTTCTCATGGACTTTCTTTGACATATTTTAAAATACTGTCGCAAAACCTAACCTTCATAAAACTGTAGTTTTCACCTTTAGTGTTCCTTTTCTTCGATATTCATACTAGCCAAAAAACGCATATATTATGCAAATATCGTAAATCATGCGAATATTCGCATCACTAGACAGTGAGTGAGTGAGTGAGTGAGAGTGACAGTGACGGCGCTATACCAAGCCGACGCTATCTATCTCATTATCAAGACTTGCATTACTCAGTAATTCCTAGAAACTGAAGTGTACGCGGTGTATCAAAGGCCTTAAAGGGATCAAGGGCAGGGTTTCCCAAAGACCCCACGTGTGCCTCAGGAAATAAAATCTGAAAGAGGTAGCGCCATGCATTGCTGGTGAATTAGACCGGCACGACCGGGACCGCGAAATGACAGCTATTCTGTCAATTTTCTATGGTCTACGTAAAGTTTTACTTTATTGAATACCGGCTGGCCCGAGTTGAAATCGTGGCGGTTAGTCCGTATGTTACGCCAGAGGTCGCGGGTTCGAATCCTACCTAGGTCATGGAAATTTATCCGTGTATTACTATATATAAACTTTCCTATTCTTTTACATGACAAACGAACAATCGGAACCCACATTACTACAAATTAATAAAAATATTAAATAAATATATTGTCCGTCGTCACCAGTACCTGTAACACAAGTCCTCAAGGTACTTAGCACATGGCTAGGCTAACGTGGTGTGATAAGTCCACAGATATTATTATAAAAAGTTTGAGCACCACTGCTCTAGACCAATATGTGGTCAAGGACACCGTTATGTCATACTGACGGCATTCCTTATCAGTGATAGACACGTTGATAAGCGTTCGTATTTCGCAGTGCATTTTTATCACATTTTTCGCTGATATCAGCAAAGCGTCTTTGGGTTAATGGTAGACATTAGATCTCAGTCCCGAGTTCGATTCCAAGGTAAGATCAGACAGTTTTTTGGAAAGTGACTACCGGCTTGGACACTTTTTTTAGGGGGTAAAAACAAGACCCACTTCGGTGTCCGTCTATCATGACGCCGTACCTCATGAACAATCTAGACAATTGCAATTTTCGCATAGCCGTTTTTGTTGAAGTCATAACAACAAGTACTTACTAAGAGTTAAAATAAATTCATTGTTTATGGACGCTTCATTCAGCTGCAATGCACTATAGTACTTACTAGAATCATATTTGACATTTTCCGTACTGCCACGCACCAATCATATGGTGTTTGGCGCGCCAAAGTAGAAAACTCAAAAACCTATGCTAAGATTTATCCAATACTAGCATTACTCCGCGGTTTGACCCGTGTAACTCCGGTAATGATACACTATAGCCTATAGCCTTCCTTGACAAATGGACGATTCAAACACAAAAACAATTTTTCAACTCGGGCTATTGGTTCCTGAGATTAGTGCGTTCAAACAAACAAACTCGTCAGCTTTATATTGTTAGTTCAGATTTTCTTTTTTTATAACAAAAACAACACATCTCCACGCCAGCTCCCTGAAGGGGTGCACGGAGCATTGCCTCCTCGTTTTTTAATATACATAAACGTCGGGCTAGATATATAATTAAATAAACCGCGATAAAACCTGTAAAGGTAGTTTTATTTTAATGACTAACATTCCCGTAAACTTAAGACATCAATACATAAATATTTTAATTTTAAAACTTAATCTATTTTTAAATTGTGTGGAATGTATTCCTCATTTCAGTCTCTATGACGACTAAGGAGGTTTGATACTTGTAGTTTTTATAAACAACAACGGTTTTAACTATATTCACACTTGTTTGATTCAGAGATAAGTTCTCTCTCTTCAAACTCCTCAGGTTTACCTTATCAGGTGCGGGACCGTGTGTGCAGGAAGTCTTGAGACTTAACCCTCGATTCTTAGAATTAAAGAGAAATCGTTTGTCATAAACATAGGATGTATGATATGTACTAAAACGTTTTGTTGTAAAACTTCGATAATGCAATCAAAGGTGTGAAAAAAATATTTTAAGAATTCCTTATTTCGCTGCAGAAATGATTCACAACTAGCTGTCCCGGCAAACGTGCTTAATTCTGTCATAAATTTAATTTCTCGCCATTACCATTACACTGAATCATCATTACCATTAATTTATAGTTTTCATATACATATAACATTCATATTTACCGTAAATCTAAGCATTTTTTCCAAACTTCGTGAAATATCCGTGCGAAGCCGGGACGGAATGCTGGTGTCGCAGTCAGATTGTCTAAATCGCCGTATTTTATTACGGCTAGCCATATTTACAAACAGCATCATTTTGTATTGCGGCGGACCGACGGTTAGCCGGATCGTCATTACGAGACATTCTTCAATGTGGCGGTTGACGTTTAGCCTCATTGAATACCTTGATTTTAGGCAGCGATAGTGATCGACACAAGTGTGAAACTAGGCCAAGTGTTTTGAGTGCAAAGTGAACGCAAAATTAACGCAAATCATTCCAGCAATCAAAACTCAATCTGCAAAATCTCAAGCAAAACTCTACTGTACTGACCGACATACGTAATGAAATAGCCTAACTTGGTCTACTCGCTTAGAAATTATAGTGATACTATAGATAGAGCAGGGAATCCATACCAAAACGGGTCTAAAATCGCCTTAGTGGCACTCTCTCTCTTTGATTCATTCATTTCTCTCTGCGCAATGCGCATGCGATGTTATGTAGACAAAGATAGTACTGCTTTCACATTGCCACCGATGCCATCATGAGCCTCAGTACCTTGTCTGATCGTGGGTGTGCTAGTATATCTACTTGACTTACAAGTTGTGCATGTACTAGCACACCTCTGTCTACCTCTTCGGGGATAACAGTCGTGAATGTACTACTAGTATACATAAAGGGTAACATTTTTTCGAATGAATACGTAAAAACTCACCACAGCGTTGACATTGACAGCTGCGCATGCCTCCTCAATCACCTCCTCGACAGCCCCACTCTCATACTCCTCCTTAGGTAACGCCGGGTACAGTCTAACCCCGCTAAACGTGCTGTCGTCCGCGTCAGGGAGGCTCGGGTACAAACTCCCGTTGCCCATAAGGGGTTCGGCGCTCCCTTCTCCCCTCTCTCGGTTCAGGAACCCCCCTACAGCCTTCGCGGCGTTGGCCGATCGATGCCAGCCCCAACCGTTCGCGCGGAAATTCTTCGGGTAGTAGAACGACATGGTTTACGCAGAATCCTGAAATGGAAAATAAGTGATCGTTAGCTCCGTTCGACCGGCGAGGGTCAAGTGACACATTTTTCGCAACGACCTCATCTCAACCGCGTTTTTATCCTGCTTTCTGACATAACCAACTGTCACTTCTATAGAATAAAGTTAGGATTAGGACAGCCTTATGCAGGGCAAGACGGGCACCTTGCCTTAAAGTGAAATTCAATTTCTTGGAATAGTCGAAGTCGGGAAATTGGCACGGGGGGGGCCTGGGCGAGAACGTTTAGCCGTCTGTAATGCGCCTGATTTTTCTTCGGTCGGGTTTGATTACCGTCGTACTTGATACCTCGTACCACATCCATTCTCCTATTCCGGAGAATGAGTGAACGGGGAGTGAACTTGTTCCGGCGCACACACTTTTGACATAGACATGCAAGACATGTTATAGTCTTGGATGTCTATGGTTCTTATCAATATAGAGATGGCAGCTACGTTCAATATTTGTCTATGACGACATTATTAGAACGAGGAAAATCAACACGGGCTCACACATACCCGCTTCATATCGAACCAAACTCGACCGATGTTTGCGGGTATATACGGTTTTCACAACAAAACCAGTAATTAAAACACCCACGACAAATTACTTCGTTCGACAACCATGCAGCTAGTCTAAAATCTTATCAAATATATTCCCTAATATGTTTTTGAGCAGACAAAATAATGTAGTACACACAGCATACAATTTGCATATAAATTCACGCTTGGTTATTTATGAATGCATATTAAGTCATTATTTGATTAGTACGTCTATAGTTAGGTAGGCATTTAGAAGGAGGTAGTGCCATGCATAATGTATGACACTACATCCTCCTATGCAACGGAATTGGGCCGTCACGACCGGGGAGGTAACTCTCGCTCACATAATATCGCCGCAAAGTGACATCATCAGTGTCACTCTTCGTGCGGTTTGTGAGTAGCCGGTGGCCCATAGGGGGAAGGAGGGCAATGCAAACGCATCGGCATAGTAATTATGTGGATGTTCATGGATGTCGGTAGTCGTAAAAAGGCTCCGAATTCTCGTTTGCCCCCCTGTTCTATAAAAAACATATGTATTGAATAACATTGATCATAAACGTTTGATTGTTTGCTTGTTTGCACTGAATATCGATCGAACGATCCGACAACTGAACGGACGAAAATAATTTTGCGAGTACCATTAGAATCCTAAATTATCTACGATGGATGTAGGCTATAACACACTTTTTAACACGTTACAGATCGTTGACAAAAGTGTGAGAAAATATCAAATAAATCCTAACATGGCTGCAGAAATTATTGACAACTAGCTACCTTGTTATGTCATAAATTGAATTTCTTGTCATTTCCATGACACTGTAATGTTATCACCACGAATTTATATTTTTTTATATATTTGTACAATCAAAAAAAAAAAGTCGATGAAGTTTTGCCATATTTCGTGAAATATCCATGCGTAATTGTTAGTATAATGTTAAGCTGGCGAGTTTGTTTGTTTGAACGCGCCGGTCTCAGGAACTATGGGCGCGAATTGAAACATTCTTTTCGTATTGAATGAGTTCATTTATCTAGAAACTCTATAGGCTATATAACATGACGCTACAACTAATAGGACCGGCGGTACGCGGGTGAATTCGCGGCTTGATGTCAGTCAAAGGTATTTAAGAAACACACGTATCCCATGGGATGGGACGATAAAAGGACAACAATGCGGATGTCTATGGGCTCTGTCGTCAAAATGCTCCGATTGCTCGTTTGCTCCCTTTAATACAAATAAACGTCCAAAAGCGACGCGAGCCCGCCTCGGAATTATGAACAAAACACCAAGCTTAAAATGTATATTCTATGGTTTCTTTTAATCTGAATTCTAATATTAAATAGGCAAGCTGCATCTCTCCCTCACATGACGCCGTGGAAAAGTAATAGCTATGCTGTCGCGTTTCGTGTGGTTTGCGAGTAGCCAGTGGCTCATCAGGAGTAGGTGAATCGTAAAAAAGGCCCGATTATTCATTTGTCCCCTCTATTCTATAAAAATGTTGTTATATACGTTTGTACTCATGGAATAAATGTTTCCGTTTCTTTCCATTTGGCTACGGAACCCGAAAAACATGGTCCCTCATTCACCGTCATGTGAGCGAGTATCCTCGGTTGTGCCGACCCAACTCCGCTGCCATGTAGCACCCACTATAATTAGAATGTAATGCTGTAATCTAATTGGGAAAACCGATATCGTATTTTTTTTGCAATCTGAATTATGTCATGGGCAAATCCCAATTGCTCTACATTGGAGTTTACCGAGTTTTTCGTCAAAATATCAGAATCAGAAGTCATACCGTAGCGTTGTTTCATATACATCTCTAATTTGTTTACGAAATTAAATCTTGTTTTCCACTCTCCACTTAATTCACTATGACGCATCTGCACTTTGTCCCGATGATGAAAGATTTTTTTTTACAGTAATGGAGGGCGAACGTGAAATTGGGCCCTTGGGGGACTACGTTTTTTTTTGACGTACGGACGCGTTGTCCTCCTCATCTCCAATAGGCCACCGGTTACTTATAAACCACTCGAAACGCTATCATTTTTCCCGTGTCATGTGAGCGAGTGGTACCTCCCCGGTCGTGCCAGCCCAATTTATACAATATGCCTGAGTAGGTCCACACAGATTGGGCAAAGCCACATCTGCGGGTTTATAGAGAATTATATTCCAATAGAATTGAACAAATGTGTTACGAAATTTAGTTGCATCTACCTTTAGTTTAATAAGACTGGTTTATATAGATCATTGCTGAGAAATATAATTTGGAGTGTTACATTCGAATTTCTATAGAGGACGTCTGCTTTATATCAAAGCGTAGATAATATAGAATTAGTAATAACAGTGAGATAGCGACATAGACATGCATACAAAATAGTGGGCGAAACCTCAATAACAAAATCTAGCGACGTCATCTTATACGCAATGGAGTATGGGATTATGATGGCACAAATATTTTATACGCGTGGGACGCGCTTCTAACATATTACAATATCACCATCAATAGATCTTTATCCTCATATTTCCGCGATCCATGTGTTTGAAGTGTTCTTATGGCGCGCGTAAATTTTTACGATACGCGCGTCGTAACACCGTCACGACAAAGGCCAGTTCCAACATTTTAGTGTTTCTCTAGAAACGCCAAAGAAGTATAGATTCTAACGCGTGTACATACACACACACACACACTTTTACATTATTTTCATTTGAGTTGGAGTGAATTCAATATATATTTTTTAATTTTACAAAAATTTGTGTCCACAAAGATATTCATGCCAAACTGTTACGTTTGAGTGCGCTTTAAAGCATAAACGTCAATTTGCCACACGATTTTCTTTGGAAATCGCTAGCTTCATGCACGAAAAATCATAGTAATGTTTATAATGGGCGGAGCATGTGAGCGAGAGAGCACACAACTCGTCTCTTTCGCTTCAACGGGTTATGCTCTCAATTGGAGATCCGTTAGCCCATAAAATCATATTGTCCGCAAACCGACTAACATACAACCAGTTTTTTTACATTTGCTTTTGTAAAACCTCTTTTTTTTGCTCTAGGACCTAAACTTATTCTGTGAAAACTGTGTGTATGATTTAGGGACAAATACAACTTCTCGGATTGTCGAAAGTCTTGCAGAAAGTTGCTAGTAGACTCAAAAAAAAAAAAAATAGTCTATACATATATTGGTATGTATATCATTCGCGGCCCGTGTCAAATCATGGAATGATTTATCAAGACTTGATGATTTGACAGGGGCCCCGTGACATCTTGCCCACTGCCCACCCTATTGTAACTGGCCAGTGACAGTTAACAATAGTGGGCAATGGGTTTGATTAGGTTTAATTATACTCATCACAAGCCGCCATAATGGAACATTGTACAAACATTCATTACACGATCGTGCTAGATATAGTTTACTCACGAATGATTAACAAATTACATCAAATGCATGTAAAGCGACGGCCTTGGGGCTTATCAAAGTGGCAATTTGTACGTCTTCAATAAGGCGCGCCGGGCCAAGATAAATTGGGAATTAGATCGTTCGAACACGTTTTTAGTTACTTAGGTTTACTTGGCAAAATGGCAAAAGACGGCATCTTTTTTCTGAATCTGAACTTATGCTGTGGTAGCGAAGATATACAGCACCGGTTGGCCATGAGTGCTCGTCTGGCCACGAGACTACTTGTGGGGTCGTAAGAGGCCAAAAAATGGGACATGGGAGAGATTCATCCCGATGTGGGTGTTGTAACAGCTAACTTAGCTATTATTATCATGGCCAGAGGGACCGAGAGGTTCTCCCCGACTCTGACGTCGGGGGCAGCTCGCGCGCGGTAGCCAAAATGGCCTCGACGCTGACGTGTACGTTTGGCTCATGGGGAGGACCATGACTGGGGGACCGTACACCCCTTCTAGGCATTATAGAAGTTTCATAGTGATCTCAAACATTTTAGACAATGTTCGGATGGCTCAGTCATTTATTTTCCGATTTATATAATTTTAATTAACTTTTCCCCGAGGTAATATAGTAGTCAAATATAGGGAGGGGCGGAGTAAAATGGATATGCAAATGTCACGGAATAGCTGAAATGGGTTTGGTGGCTTAATTAAAAAGTATCATCACTATTAGACGATTAGATTTTTAATCACTATTAGACGATATTTTTAGTGTTAAAATTGGAATATATATATATATATATATATATATATATATATATATAT